>PVKS010001307.1:0-146259 GCA_004027875.1 Aplodontia rufa
CTCACGGGCGCCCCCGTCCCCGCCCCGTCCCCGCGCTCACCGGGTGCTCGCGGCGCACGTCGATGGCGGCGGGCAGCACGGTCATGGCGGGGCAGCGGCCGGGGCCCTCGCCGGCGCTGGTCCAGCGGCGCGGGAGGCTGGCGTTGGCGCAGTCCCGCTGCAGGGTGCACCTGCGACGGCGGCGCGGTCAGGTCCCGCGCCCGGCCGAGTCCCCGGCCCGAGCCCCCCGCGCCCGCCCGGGCCTCACCGCGTCTCCAGCGCGCACCAGCCGCAGTAGGCGTCGGCCGCGCCCACGCAGGCGCCGCAGGTGCTGTGCGTCCCGCACGCCGCCACCTTCACTCGCGCCAGCTGCAGCAGAGGCGAGGCCCAGCTGAGGCGCCAGCCCCGTCGGGGACACGCGCCGAGCTCTCCCCGCCGCCCCGCCTTACCTGGTGCGACGTCATCACGTACAGGTAGCCGGGGTCAGCGGGGTCAAACTGCATGACGTGGTGCACGGGCTCCCCGTAGGCCACCGTCAGCGCGCGGCTGCTGGCCACCTGCAGGCTCTCGTTGAGGTTGATCTGCGGGAGCAGCGCTCAGCGGGTGCGGCGGGGCCCTGACCCTCCGGTCTCCAGTCCCTGGTGGGACCTCGACCTCCGCAGCCCCGGGACTCCCGCCCCGCCCTCCTCCACCGCAGGCTGCGTGGTTTCCAGAACAGTCTCTGGGAGACCCTTTGGCACAAGAGTTTGAATTCTGATTTCCGCATGTACAATCCATGCCAGTGTCGAGGCCGAACAAACCACCTCACCTCTGGGCCCCGGTTTCCTAGGCTGGTGAGGGTGACCTGCTGCACCGGTCAGAGGGGAAGGCTAAGTGCACAGCCTGCCCCCAGGCGCCGTGGTGCACGCCCGTTATGCCAGCAGCTCGGGAGGCTGAGGCAGGAGGATCATAAGGTCGAGGCCAGCCTCAGCAACTTAGCAAGACCCACTCTCAAAATAAAAATCAAAAGAGCTGGGAATGTGGCTCAGTGGTTAAGTGTCCCTGGCTTCAATCCCTGGTACCAAACATAAAAAAAAAAAAACCAAAAACAGAATTAAACCAAATGATGCCAGTGATGGTGATCTCAGTCCTGAATGGTCCAGCTCACTTCTCCTTCATTAGAGGGAGAAACCACGGCTCAAAGGGGCTGGGAGCGGCAGGGCCAGGAACCAATCCAAGTGCCTGACCCCCAAACTCAAGCCCCCCGACCACCTCCTTCTTGGACCGAGGACCCTCAAGAGCAGATGCTAAGGCAGGGGAGGACACAGACAAAGTCTCACATCCCTGATGTCACCCACTGTCCTGGGCCACTGCAGGCTTGGAGCCCCACCTCCACCGAGAGAGGCCAGGACAGGGCACCAGGGAGCCCTGCAGCTGGGTTCCCACCAGGGCGAGGGGCCAGGCCCCCGTCCACCCTGCCCCCGTCCACCCTGTCCACGCATGGGGAAGCCAGACTCCGCGTGCCAGTCCCCAGCCCCGGGCACCACAAGGCCAGAGCCAGCAGGGTGGGGAAACAGGAACGTGAGCCCTGATTGGCCAGGGGTGGCCTTCACCCCTCAAAGCCCCAGCCCTCGACAGATGGGGAAACTGAGGCCCAGGGAGAGAATGTGCACTGGCCAGGATCAAACAGCCAGCAAGGGCAGTGCCCAGACCTGAATGCGCAAGCCCTGGAGATCTGACCAGGGCCTCCCTGAGCCTCCTGTCCTCCTCCAAACGTTGGGCTGCTTATTGTTATGAGCAATGGGGGAAATCAGACTTGACAGCTGCGCAGGGGCTGGGGACACGGCACAGCGGCAGCACACTTGCCACCACGTGGAGGCCCTGGCCTGGGTTCCATTCCCAGAACTGGGGGGGGGGGGGATTCTAGGGGCTGGAGTGGTGGTTCAGCGGTTACAGCACTTCCCTGGCATGCGTAAGGATACAGGCTCGAACCCCAGCACCACTACACAATTAAGTGTCAGAGCAACGAAAACCAGATGAAAAACTAAATAAAACTGATTCTCTCTCTCTATCCTCTCTCACTGTCCCTCTCTCTAATAATAATAATAATAATAATAATAATTCTAGCCAGGCGCAGTGGCATGTGCCTGCAATTCCAGCAACTCAGGAGGCTGAGGCAGGAGGATCGCAAGTGGGAGGCTAGCCTCAATAACTTAGCAAGACCCTGTCTCTAAAAAATAAAAAGGGCTGGGGATGGGGCTCAGTGGTTAAGCACCCCTAGGTTCGATCCCCAGCATCCCCCAACCCACAAATTCTTTGCAATCGATAAAGACTTACGTACACATGAGGAAAAGGAAGGTTAGAGCTGGACCGGTAGAGGCCAGGTGTACAGAACGCCCCTCCCCAGCCTGCCCCTCTGGGGCACCTCCGCCATCCCAGCCCATCCCTACCTTGAGGAGTCTGCCGTTGACTGTGCCCAGGAACACCACCGTGTAATTGTTGGCACTGGCCACAGCCACGGACGTGAGTCCTGGGGCCCGGAACACCGGTGAGGCCTTCAGGGGCTGCAGGATGGACAGCGGGTGCTGGAGGTGGGCTGCGCCACAGTCCAGCTGCTCTGGCTGCAGCTGGAAGAGAGATGGCAGGTCAGACCTCAGCTCCAGAACCCCCTTCGGCGCCCACCTGCACGCTGGGTGCTGCCTCAGGCCCCAGTTTTCAAGTCCAGGTCTGGGCTGAGGCCCAAACGCAACCAGGACCCCGTCCCCATCCCCAGGCCTGGCCCTGACCTTGGCTTGTGTACCAGAGCTGCCCCAAGGAGGTGATGTATAAGGGACACAGGACAGTGGGAGTCATGCGAGGGAGGCCAGAAGGACTCACTAGGGAGAAGGTCTCCTTGACCTTTTTTTTTTTTTTTTTTGATACCAGGGGTGTTTAGTCCCTGAGCCGCATCCCCAGCCCTTTTGACTTTCTAATTTAAGACAAGGTCTCACTAAATTACTGAGGCTGGCCTCCACCTTATGATCCTCCTGCCTCAGCCTCCCGAGCTGCTGGGATTATAGGTGTGCACCACCACACCCAACAGTCCCCTTGACTTTTAAGAGGCTGAGGCAGGAGGATTGCTTGAGGGCAGTCTGGGCAACATGGCAAGGTCTTGGCTCCCTTGACTTTGGGGCCATCCTTCCTGGCTGGCCACAGCCGGACAGAGCAGATAAGTCCATATAAAATCACCTGAGGTCATCTCGGCCTCAACTTACCTCCCGACACCCCAGAGTTGTTCTTCAGCCCCCAGTGCTTTCCTACAGCCCTGGCTGGCTCTGTCTCCATAGCAACAGTGGGGTCTCCTCCTGCCAGGCCCCGTGCTCTGTCCCGGGATCACCGTCCCAAAGCCCCAGCTGCTCAGAAGGTTCCAGGTGGAGCCCTCCACAAGGTGAAGCCACATCTCACCTGCTCACATTACAGGTGGGCAAACCGAGGCAGGTGTGTCCTAAACCACAGTTCTGCACCCACAAGGACCCAGTGTCGCCAGGGCCCCTACAGCAGCAAATCGGCCCCGGCTCGCTGCAGCACAACAGCTGCAGCAGGCGACCTCAGCCCCCGGCGCTTCCCTGGGCCTGCTCTTGACTTCCCTGCCTTTCCCTGGGCTGCACTGGCACTTTGAAAGGCGCCTTATGCACACGCTTCCGGAAAGCACCACCAAGAAGGTAACGGATCAGATCCACAGAGAGGCAGGAAGGAGGGTGGTTCACGAGAGTGAGAAGGGGTCAGGTGTGGGAGTGCACACCTGTAACCCCAGCTCCTTGGGAGGCTGAGGCAGGAGGATTGCAAGTTAGAGGCCAGCCTCAGCAACTTAGCAAGACCCTGTCTCAAAATAAAAACAGGCTGGGGATGTGGCTCAGTGGTTAAGCACCCTGGGTTCAATCCCTGGAACAAAACAAAACGAAAAAAAAAATTAAAAATGACAGTGAACAGGAGGGCAGGCTACTTCTGCTGGGAACTGGGCCAGGCTGGTGCAGTGACTCCTGGTGGCAATATGAGGTCCTATGCCACAGATGGGAAAACTGAGGCTCAGAACAGAAGATGGCTGGTTGCAATGGACCACAGGCTTGAGCCAGCTCTCAGCCTGCATCTGGCCCTCAGAAGCTCTGAGCAGGGGTGCAGGGAGGTCTCCAAAACAGAGCACAGAACCATCTTCAGGGTGCAGTTTGATTGACTGATTTGGGTGCCAGGAACTGAACCCTGGGTCACTCAACACCTAAGCCACATCCCCAGTCTTTTTTATTTTTTATTTTGAGACAGGGTTTCACTAAGTTGCTTAGAGCCTAAATTGCTGAGGCTGGCCTCGAATTTGCAATCCTCCTGCCTCAGCCTCCCAAGCTGCTAGGCCATGGTGCCCGGTAGACATGTTTTCAACTTCTCTTGTCTGTGCTTTTTGGCAAGCCTAAGCCATGGGTATACCACATGGTTTTTGCCCAAAGTGAGTCCTTCTGTCCTGGGGCAAAGAAACACAGTTTATGGCTGGAGCTGTTCCTAGGACTTCCTGTCCAGAGATGGGGTAAGGCTGGGGGTGCCCTGGGGCAAAACCCTTGAGTAAGTGATCTTCCAGAGGATGCTGCGGGTGACCCGGGCAGAGCACTGACCTTCCCTGAGCCACCGTTTATTCAGCTCCAGAATGGGCACATTTACAGTGCCCTGCGCAGAGGGGCTGGGATGAGGTCATGCGCCTGGCCCACGGGAGGTGCCCGGAGACTGTGAGACGGCACTGCTGTGTCTCAGACATGATTGCACTAATATTATTACATTGTCAAGTAGAATTGGAGGCTGAGGGTGTGGTTTAGTGATAGAGCACTCGCCTCGCAAGCATAAGGTCCTGGGCTCCATCCCCAGCACAGCTATAAGCAAAAACAAGCCATGTACAGTGGCTCACACCTGACATCCCAGAGACTCGGGAGGCTGAGGCAGGAGGATTGTGAGTTCGAGGCCAGCCTCAACAACTTAGCAAGACTCTGTCTCAAAATCAAAAATAAAAAAGGCTGGGGTTGGAGCGGTGGCTCAGTGGTTGCTGCGCTTGCCCGGCATCCGCAAAGCGCACGGGTTCAAACCCCAGCACCACATACACGACTGAGTGTCAGGGCAATGAAAGCCACGTGAAAATCTCAATAAAAGTTGATTCTCTCTCTCTCTCTCTTAAAAAAAAAAAGTAAAATAAGAAATAAATTAAAAGAATAAAAAGGGCTGGGGATGTGATTCAGGGGTCGAGCGCCCCCGGGTTCAATCCCTGATACAAAAAAAAAAAAAGAAAGAAAGAAAGAAACCACTTAAAGGAAGCACTTAAAGGAAGGTGTTACCATTTCACTTAAAGGAAGCACTTCGGTTTCTCTGCGGCACATCTGAACGGTCCCCATGTGCATTATGAACTGAAATCACGCCCAGACACTGGATCTGGCAACCAGGACCGGGACCAGCCGACCAGGGAGGGGAGTGTGCACGGCGTGAGCTCGCTGGACCACGCGTTGAGTGACATCCCAGGCCGCAGACAACCACGGCGCAGGATCTCATCATGAAACGCAGGACGGCGAGCGATGCAAAACTCACGGACTGTTTATTTCCAGGATTTTCCACTGAAAAATCTTGGGCCTCAGCGGACCCAGGGTAACTGAGACCCACAGGAAGCAAACTCACAGATAAGCGGGGAGGGTGGCTGATCTTATCTCTGGGCTCCTTCTCATCCTTCAGCTTGGGCCCCCCGGACTGTCCTGTGGGTGTCCAAGCTGGGGACAGCCCTGATCAGTGGGTGATGACCATCCCCACCCGCTGGGGTCCCCGCTTAGTGATCCTGCAGGAAAGAGGTCAGGTGGTCTCCCCAGGGTCCGTGTGCGGGCAGGAGGGCTGAGAGCCTGGTCCCACGGAGGACGGAGCAATGCTCTTCCCCCAAGTTACATAACTTTTCTTCACTAAATATGGATGACTTGCATCATTAAAAAATAAATTGTCTTAAAATTACAATTGTAGAACCGACCCCTGGGGAAATGGAATGTGCGCTCTGGAGGGGGGATCGAGTCCCCGAGTGGCACCTCTGGGGGCTTCTGCGAGGGGGGCCCGATCCAGCCACCCCAGCCGCCCAACTCGGGGTGATCTGTGGGCCACCGCAGAGGAGGAGGGGCAGGGAGCCCGCTTGACGCTCACAAGCCATTAATTCTGTACCGAAGGAATTTTCTAAAAAGCCTTTCCCCCAACTTTTTTTTTCCTTATCCTAAAAATAAAATCTAAAAAAAAAAAAAATTTTTTTTTTAAAGGAGAAGTACGCCTCGGGCTTCTCCCAGTCATCCTGCAGATGAGGCCGATCCCTATCTGCCGGGGGAAATCTCTAAGCTTGCAAACTGGCCTAGAAGCGGAAGCTGGGAGGCAGGGCCCCCAGGCAGGAGCCTCCCTGTGGGGACGCTGCAGGCCCAGGAAGGGACCCAGCGCCACCCTGAGCGTGGCCTCAGATGAACCTGATTCCCCGGGGTCAGTTAGCTCCACCGGCCCTAAAAGACCCCCCTGAGCCCATCCTGCAGCCCGAAATTCCTCTCTCAGCCCCGCCCCGCCTTCAAATCTCACTTCACTTTGTTCTCAAAATACAAAGCCCTGTGGAGCAGGAGCCCCTCCTCCCCACACAGCCCTGGCTCCCCGCTGTCCTTAGGATCCGGCCCCGGCCTCCAGCCTGGCATCCAGGGGCCTCTGAGTCCCCTCCTGCCAACGGCTCAGGCTCCAGTCTCCGTTCTTCCCTCCACCCCACCTTCAGCTCCAACCGTGCTGATCTGTGCAGTTCCTCAAACCTGCTCACTCATTTCCCACCTGGGTCCTGCATCTTTGTAAATGCTGTTCCCTCAGCAGCCAGTGTCCCTTCTGTACATCTGAGCCACTCACAATAGAGTTTCTCCAGGGTGGAGACTGCTCTATGGTAACTTTTTACCAAAGCGGGGCAGGGAATTCCACTAATTTTGACTAAAGTGTGAATGACTATATTCAGCTGTTTGCTTTCTAAGCAGAATGATTGGCAGCAACACAGCTGTGTTGCGTGCCAAAGAAAACTGTGAGTCACCTGCTTGCCTACTGTGTGGCAGCACCGGAGAGGCTGGTGAGGAGGTCCAGACAGTTCCTCTAAGAACCTCAGTTTATCCCCTCTCTGATATGGACAAGCAGTGGCCATCAACCTGGCTTCCCCGGCCTCCCCAGCCTCCCGGGCCCGCAGCTCCACTCTGCCCCACTCTCCCTCTCATCGAAACGCTGACGTATTGATTTCACCGCCGGCTGTAATTGTGCTCTTTTCTCTCCCCAGGAAGCGGGCTGAAGGGAGAGCTTCAAACCCCGGCTTCTCAGTCCGCACATCCTGCCCGCAGACCACACCTAACCTCAGCCCCCAGCTGCCCGCACTCAGAAGCAGGCGCTGGCCCCAGGTGCAGGCTCCGCGACGACCCGCGGGCGCCTGGGCTTTGTGTCTTTGCTGGGGATCCAGAAACACACAACAGCTTTGGGACACTCGGTGGCAGGCTGCGGGGTGCCCGCCTGGCTGGGGACGCACTGGGTGACGCCCCAGATGCCTCCCAACGGTGGGCCCCTTCCCGGGGGACAAAGTCAGGTCCTTTCCTTCCCCTTCCCCCCCTTGCCTGCAGTGCTGGGGACGGAAACCAGGGCCCTGCACATGCCAGGCAGGAGCTCTACCACTGAGCCAGATCCCAGCCCCAAAGGCAGTTTTATTTTTATTTTTGTTTTATTTTATTTTTGATTCTTGGTATTGATGATTGAGTCACATCCCCACCCCAGTTTTTAATTTTTATTTTGAGACAGGATTTTGCTAGTTGCTTAGGGCTTTGCTGAGTAGCTGAGGCTGGCTTTGAACCTGTGATCCTCGTGTCTCAGACTCCTGAGTTGCTGAGATTATAGGCGTGCACCACTGTGCTTGGCCCAAGGGGAGCTCTTTTTTTTTTTACTATTATTATTTTGTACTAGGGATTGAACCCAGGAGAACTCTAGCACTTTCTACACTACCAGTATTTTTCTTTTTAATTTTGAGACAAGGTCTCACTAAGTTGCTGAGGCTGGCCTCAAACTTGCAGTCCTTCTACCTCAACCTCCTGGGCTCCTGGGATTATAGATGTGCATTACCGCACCCAGCTAATGGGAATTTTTAAACTTGCAATGCACTAAAAGTAAAATGAGACCTTTGAAAAGAAGAAGGTCATTTGTGGAGTAAATCTGGAGTTTAGTTGAGGATAATGTTCTAATGCTGGTTTCTTAGGTTTGACAAATGTGTCATCATAGATGTTAGCAACAGAGGACACTGGGGGAAGGGTAAACAGGAAGGAACTCTCTGTACACTCATTGTAACTTTCATGTAAATGTAAAACTATTTCATAAGAAAGAAAGATTATTTAAAAAAAAATCTGGGCACAGTGGTGCACACCTGTAATCCCAGCAGGTCAGGAGGCTGAGACAGGAGGACTGTAAATTGGAGGCCAGCCTCAGCAATTTAGTGAGGCCCTAAGCAACTTAGTAAGACCCTGCCTCAAAATAAAAAATAAAAATAAAAATAAATAAAAAGAAAAATAAAAAGGGCTGGGGATGTGGCTCAGTGGTTAAGCACCCCTGGGTTCAGTCCCCAGAACAAAAAAAAACAAAAAACAAAAAAACAACTAAACCGGCCAAGTAGATGGCGGCCCCTCTGCAGCTCAATAGCCTTCAATAGTCCCTCGTGCTCTCAGTCTAAACCCAAGCCTGCCTGGTCTGGCCTTGACCTCTCCTCGGCCTCTCTCAGCCCCTGTCTGGGCCAGCTCCTCCCTCAGTGTGGGCTGGGCTGGGGCCCACACCTCCTGGGCTCCCTGATGGAGCAGGCTGGTCCTTGCAGGGTAGCTGCTCACTGAAGTCCAGGCTCTGGACCAAGACTGAATGCAGCCAGGGTCCCAGAGCTAAGGACAGGGACCAGGCAGGGCATGGAACCTGAACCAGCTGACTGTGGCTTCCTACAGAGCCTCGCCCCTCCCCAGGCCTCCCACTCTGCCCCAACCCTGCCTCCGGTTCCTCTCCCAGCCAGGGGGAAATCCTTTCAAGGCTGAGCAGCCAAATCAGGATGCGAAGCTGCCCCCAACCTTCATCCTGCCTCGGGCTTTAGCCTGCGCTGCCTCTGTGGCTCCACCTCGCGGACACTTCCATAGAGGGTAAACTGAGGCACAGGAAAACCCAGGGCAAGCTGTGAGCCAGCCCTGGGATGGAGCAGGGGGGACTCAATTCTGCCAAGATAAGAAATGCCTGCCTCTTCCAGGGGGTGACCAAGGACACCAAGGCACAGAGAGGGGCAGAGGCTTCCTTGGAACACACAGCACACAATTCCCTACCTGATCCCAGGCTGCAAGGTGAATGCACAGATGGCAAAGGACACAGCAGCTTGGGTAGAACCTTCCAGAACTTCAGGGAGGCCTGGCTGGCTTCCCCATCCACCTCCCTGGATGGAGGTGGGTCACCCAGCTCCAGGGCCCTGAGGCCATCAAGGCCACAGGGGCAGCATTGCCAAGGGCAGGGTGAAGCAGCCAGCCAGGCCACATGCAGAGCTCAGCCTGGAGGGACAGTCAGAGACCCGGCTGGGAGGACCCACCGTGTGCAGACACTGGCCCACAGCACAGCCTGGGGACACTAGGACTCTTGCTGTGATTGATGAGGAAGCCGAGGTTCCTTACGTTCGAAGTCTCATAGCTTATTTATTTATTGATTGATTTTTATACCAGGGATTGAACCCAGAGGTGCTTAACACCTGAGCCACACCCCCAGCCCTTTTTATTCTTTTATTTTGATACAGGGTCTTGCTAAGTTGCTGAGGCTGGCCTTGAACTTGCGATCCTCCTGCCTCAGCCTCCGAGTTGCTGGGATTACAAGAGCAGCTCCCACTTTGAGCTGCTGGAAAGGGCTCTGTTCACCGTAGCCTTTAATGCTGAGCACTGTAGGTGCTCAATCAATGTTCCCAGTGAGCTGAGCAGGGCCCCAGGCAGAGGCTCAGGGGCACCCAAAGACAGGGAAGGCCTGCAGGGCCAGCCACTGGAGCTGGTTTAGCCGCAGGGCTAGGCCTGCCCAGCTCGGCCGGCCTGGGAACCACGGCTGTGGCCGCCACTCCGGCAGCAGCCCTTGTTTTCTTAGATGGATGTGGCCCCCAAGGCGCCCAGCTCCTCCTTCCCAAAGCTGTTTCTCATCGGCCCAGCCTGGCCCGGGTTCCAGAGCCCCCTCCCCCTGGGTCCTGGAGGAGCTGGCAGGGCCAGCAAAGCCACTCCCTCCTACCAGCCCCACGAGGGAGGGGTGGCGGTTCCAGAATCCAGTCCCTCCTCACCCTGGAACGCCTTCTGTTCCCGCTTCCTCCCCTGGAGGGAATTCCAGGCCCAGAGGAATGGGGAGCTCTGGTCTGTCCCTTCCTGGGGCCAGCGTCCTGCTACAGCTGCTCCTGGACCCCTGAGTAGACACAGCAGCTCCCTCCACCTCCAGCGAGCATCTCTGGGTTCATCCCATGTGCTGGGGACACAGAGGTGACACACAGGCCATAAGAGTATCAGCAGGGGCTGGAGCGGTGGCTCAGCAGCTACGGCGCTTGCCTGGCAGGACCCGGGTTCAAACCCCAGCACCACCTACCCAACTAAGTGTCGGAGAAACAAAGGCCACGTGAAAAAACGAAATTTTCTCTCTCTCCCTTAAAAAAAAAGCATCTCCAACCGCAATGACAGTGAACAGCTGCATACGGCTAATGTGCACAGAGACCTAAAGGGACTTGTCCGGAGACACACAGCCAGACGGTTAGATCGCAGCCTCAAGTACAGACAGGCTGGCTCCAGAGTACATGCCCTTAACCACAGCCACCAACTGCCACCACCAGCCAGATATCCAGCCGCGTGGAGGTGGGGAAGCTGAGGCCCATCCAGGAGGCCACTTCTGGAGGTCTCTAAACACAGAAGCTGGGCAGAGGCCAGGGAGAAGACCGGCGTGCCAGGGTCACCCGTGATCCCGTTGGGCTGCATGCCTGGCCTGGCCTCCACTTCAAGGCTGCGGCCCTCTCCCCACCCCGTTATTTACCGATCAGAGCATAAAGTGCTAGCCATTAACGCCCCACTGGGGCCTCCCTGGGCCTCCTAATGGAGCCGGAGCCTCCCACCTCCTCCAGCGCGTGATTTATGGTTTCGGGGTAAGGGATGGGCGACGGGGAGAGCCCAGCCTGGCAGATCTTGGACCCAGCGAGCAGGGGGCGCAGCAGGCCAAGCAGGGCAGGGGCACCAGACCCACGCGCAGCTGGGTGGCCTGTTGAGTTCAGCCCCGGCCCAAACGTGGGCCTCGAAAACATGGAAACGGCCACTCTCTGGGGGTCGCCAGGATCCAGTTCCACGTGACTGGCGCTCAGAGACTTTCGGGGACACTGGTTTCCACTTGGGGACAGATGGTTTCCATGGCGATGGCCACACCATTATCAGAGCTGGGAAGGCCCTCGGGAGTCACCCGGTCCAATGGGGGCTCTGGGCGGCAGCCACCTGTGGCACAGATGTGAGGACAGCAGGCCTGGGGCTCCTTCCAGAACCAGGCTGCCCAAGCTGCCCTGGCTCCCCACAGGCCAGGGTCTAAAGACCCTCAGCCCTGCCTGCTGAAGTCTCTCTGCAGCCCCCAGTGTCACTTCCTCCAGGAAGCCCTCCTGATCCCCTCAGATAAGGGCGGTCAGACAGTGCGTCCCTGACTGCTCTGGGCAGCTGGGTCTGGGGTCAAAGTGCGATCAGCTCCTTCGTGGGGGCTGCCATGCAATGAGGCCACGCTCTCTCCGGCTTCTAGAGACCGACCCTGAGCACACTGTTAGGGGTTGGAGCGGTGGCTTGGCGGTTACGGCACTTGCCCGGCATGCGCAAGGACCCGGGTTCAAACCCCAGCCCCATGTACAAAACTAAGTGTTGGAGAAACAAAACCACATGAAAAAATAAAAATTAACTCTTTCTCTTAAAAATTAAAAAAAAAAATAAAATCCCTACTAGAAGCCTGGACAGGCCTGGTGGGGGTTGTCGTGACCCCAGCCTGGGACACCACTGCAAATGGGCCAGGATGCTCTGAAGGACTCACTGGGAGGTCCCCACTGGTCCCCAGGAACAGGGGCAGGATTTCCCTGGGGTTTGATTTCCACACCTTTAAAATGGGCCCATTCTTCAGGTCCCACCCGTGTGGGTCACACCCCTTTAGTTGCTCCTTCTGGCGGAATAGGGAGCAAAGGGGACAGGAACAGGCTCTTCAGCCAGACCCCCCCCCCCCGCCACACCTTTTCCTTGCTGTTGACCCCAGACGAGTCAATTGACCTCTCTGGGCTTCTCTGCCTCCCCTTTGGTAGATTGGAGGTAACACTCACCCCATCCAGTTTCTGGGGTTATTAAAAGGCAGACTATACAGATGGCCATAGAGCACACTCCTGTAATTCCAGCAGCCCAGGAGGCTGAGGCAGGAGGATCCCAAGTTCGAGGCCAGCCTCAGCCACTTAGCGAGGCCCTAAGCAACTTGGCAAGACTCTGTCTTAAAATAAAAAAATAAAAAGGACTGGGGGTGTGGCTCAGTGGTTAAGCACCCCTGGGTTCAATCCCTGGTACCCCCACCCACCCAAAAAAAAAGACCACACGTAAAATGTTTTTGAAGGGCCCAAAAGAATCAGTTCTCAAAGCACCGATGATGCGAGCGGCAGGACTCCTGGTCTCGCCCCCACCACCCAGTCCAGCTCAGATCCATCCTCACGGAAGCCAGCAGCTTAGAGGCTGCTGCCTCAACGGCAGAGGTGTCCCTGGTCCCTGCAGGGGCTGGTGGCACAGCTTCTGCTGAATGTCACCGGGCCACCTGCCTCTTCCCTGAGACCCTAATAAGTTAGTGACCTGCTCAGGGCCCCAGTTAGGGTTGCAGAGGTGGGGTTTGGAGGAGGTCACCGGGGCCCAGCTGTCACCCACCGCTGGGCCTGCCTGGGTGCACAAGGCCTCCACTTTGGGTTATCTGACAATGCTTTGGGGGAGAGAGGGTCCACCCAGCCCCGGTACCCAGCATGGTCCAGCGTCAGTGTTGAAAGCCATTGGTCAAGGCATCCTTCAAACCGACCATCCCACCCCCTCTAACATTTGCACACCCAGAAAGCCAGAAGGCTCACTCCTTCCACAGGGGAGACCTGGCATTTTCAGAGTGCTGTTCTCCCTCCCTTGCCTTCCTCAGTTCCAGCCTCCAGTTTGTGTCCTGGCCTCTAAGATTCCCAGCTGGGCCCGGTGCAGTAGTCCATGCCTGTAATCCCAGCAACTCAAGAGGCTGAGGAAGGAGGATCTCAAGCTGGAGGCCAGCCTCAGCAATTTAGCAAGGCCCGAAGCAACTTAGCATGACCTTGTCTCAAAAGAGAAAAGGGGCTGGGGTATAGCTCAGTGGTTGTGTCCCTGGGTTCAATCCCTGCTACCAACCCACCCCCAGATGTCCTAGCTGGCCTTACCCCACTCTAAGTGACCACTGCAGCAACAGCTCCCAGCATCTACCTGGGGCCCACCTGGAGGTGCTTTCACAGGAGAAGACCACCTGAGTCTGCATGGCCCAGCCCTCAGGGGAACTGCAGACCCCCAAGTCCAGAGCTCCCAGCTAACCAGCTATCAGCATGGGGCTGGCAGCGTGCAATCAGGTCAAAGAGTCAGACTATGGATCCTGACTTCCGTTAAGCAGCTGTATGACCCTGGGCAAGTCCCTTTCCTTCCGTGGGCCTCAGCTTCCTCATCTGTAAACTACAGATAACAGCACAGTCTGCCTGTAGCACCCCCAGCCCTTTTATTTTATTTTTAGACAGGGCCTGGCTAAGTTACTGAGGCTGACCTCCAACTTGTGATCCTCCTGCCTCGGCCTCCCAAGTCGCTGGGATTACAGGTGTGTGCCCCTGTGCTCAGTTACATGTGAGATTTTAATGTACCCACGATCTCAAAGGGAGGCTCAGGCTTTTGTAGAATGAGAAAGCATGAGGCCCAGAGGGGATAAAGGCGTGGACGTGGGGTCGCACGGTTTGAAGGCTGCAGGTAATTCTATGTTGGCTTTATCCTCCCTGTACCTGGGAGTTAAGGACCCTGACCTTAGCCTGTCTGTGTGTCCAGGCTAGAAGGTCATTTCACCCAACCCTTCTCCTAAATCCCCCCACTGGCCTGGTCCCCCAGACACAGGTTGAGTCCCAGCCCCAACATAAAGCCCATCTTGAATGTTCTCTCTCCCTCCACCCCCAACTGGCATTTCAGACCCTAAATTGGTGCAGAAAATACCTTCCCGATGCCATGCGCACCCACCGCCTGCCGCTTTGGAAATGCCTGAGGGCCTCTTTTCACCTTCACTATAAAAAGACACCTTGGAAACACAGCATCAAATTGGCTCTTGCCTGTTGGTGTTCCTTCAGAATTAAATATACAAATATCACGGCCCCTCAACAGCTGAGGACAAAGAATCAGAGAAGGAAGTTAGACTCAGCCTCTGCCCCCCTTGCTGGGGGACCCTGTGCCTCAGTTTCCCCATGCAACAACTTCTCAAAGTTTTTGCTTCCAACAGGCTGTGATTTAAGGAAAGAGACGCAAGCTCGTACCACGGAGGCTGATGTCCCCACTCGATTTATCTCTCAAAATATTCTAACGGCCCCCAGCATGCACAAATAGAACCAGGGAAAAAGTTGGGGTCCTTGAAGGGCTAGGGCAGGGGAGCAACCACCTCTGGCCTCTAACCTAAGATCCTCAGAGGGTAAGTCAAGAAGTCTGGGTGTCAAAGGCCACCCCAAGGGAGGTCCCGGAGCGGTGGGCAGCTTGAGATTCCTGGAAAGGACCAGAGTCTATTAAGAGACCCCAAAATCAGCCACGTGTGGTGGTACATGCCGGCAATCCCAGTGACTTGGGAGGCTGAGGAACAAGGATCACAAGTTGGAGGCCAGCCTCAGCAACTTAGTGAGGTCCTAAGCAACTTAGTGAGACCCTGTCTCAAAATAAAAAATAAAAAGGGCTGGGGATGTGGCTAGGTGGTTAAGCACCCCTTGGTTTAATCCCTGGTACCAAAAAAACAAACAAAAAACCCCAGAGAAACCCCAAAATTAGAGGCAAGGGGCTAGATTTTGGTAGAGCTACCCCACTTATAGGTCAGATGTTGGGGAGAACTGATAGAAAGGTGGGGTCCTGGCCCCAAGTCCAGCCCCACCCTGACCACCTGGAGTCAGAGAAGCCAGGCCACACAGGACTAGGAGGAGCAGGGATTCTAGGCCCCTCGTCACCCTCTCCCACAGAGGCAGCAACATCTCTCTCGTGGCCCTGCCACACCCCGGGTGCTTTTTCCCTCCACCCTGTCCACCCCAGGACCACATCCCACATCTGGAAGCCGCCTGTTCCCTCCAGGCCTTAGCACTGCCTCAGGTAGCCTGGCCACCTCCCAGGGAACGAGGCACTGTCTCTGCTGCTGCAGCCCAGGGTCCACCCAGGGCCGGGCACACGGTAAACACCAATACGCAAAGGATCAGGGACTCTCATGTCTGGAAGGTGGCTCCAGCTTCCCAACCGCTCTCTCTGCATCCATCCCCCCTCACCAGCCACCTGTGCACTTTCTAAAATAATAGGAAAGATAATCATAGCGGGGCTGGGGTGTCGCTCAGTAGCTGAACACCTGCCGGGGCTGCTGGAGCCCTGGGTTCCACCCCCAGCACCACACCAAAAAAAAAATGATCATCATCATCATCACCACCATCGCCACCATCACCATGGCAACTGCCAACTCCGGGCTGGCCACTCACACCTTTGCATGTATCACCTACTTAATTCCCCACAGCTACCCTGGGTGGGAGGTTCTCCCATCATCCCCCCCGCTCTACTGGGCTGCGGATGTGGCTCGGTGGAGTGTGCTTGTCTTGCATGCACGAAGCTCTGGGTTTGAGCCCCAGCACACGCGCTCGCACACCCACACCAACATAGAGGAAGAAGCCGAGATTATCACTCCACGGCTCCCCAGGGCCCCAGGGTGGAGTCCAGACTCCAATCCGCCCGCCTGCCCCTGCTACCCCTATCCCAGGCCAATTCACAAGCTGCTGCCTGACCCCTTCCCTCGTCCCCAGTTCCCTGGCTTCCTCTTGCTCATGCTCTGTCTTAGCTGATACCATCTCCCCTGGGGGAACTTGAGGTCCCGCAGAGCCTGCTCTTCTGTCCCGTGTCCCCCTCCATGGCACACAGCACCCTCAGCTCCCCCAACGTCCACGAGAGCAGAAACTGAGTCGCCGCGGGTCCTCCCAGCGCACAGAGGCTCAGCACATAGTAGGGGCTTAGTACATGTTTATCCATCCAGGGCCACGGGTGGGAGATGACGGCGTCCTGACTGCAGAACAAACTACATTAGGTCAACATTTGGTGCCTGGGGCCAAGCCCAGCCCTGTGCCAACAATGTCCCTAGGGCGACAGCAGCAGGAAGGGCCAGGTGCTTGGGGTGGACGTGGCTACTAAGCCCCTGACATTGGTCTCACTTTACAGATATAGAAACTGATGCTCAGAAAGATTCCGTTGCTCCCCAAGGTCAGACAGCTGGAAAATGGAGGATTTGAACCCTGGTGCTGTCTCTGCTCTTAACCTGCAATGGGGGACGGGCTGGAAAAATGTCACTGGCCACTGCCACCTGCCTGTGCTGAAGACACAGATCTGGGGTCTCATTTGTGCTGGAGACCCAGGTCTGGGTTCTTGGGCGCATTTGGGGACAGGAGCGGGAGAGAGGCTGTGGAGACACAGAAGCCTCAGCTGGGAATCTATGTGGCCTTGGAGTAGGCAGGAGGCCTTGGCCACTCTGTCCCTGAGACTGAGGCCCTGTCTCTGCAGAGGCCCAACTCCCCTAGGGAGAAGAAGTCCAGCCTCCCTCAGCAGGGTGAGTCACCACACCCAGGCCAGAGAGGGGACAAGGGACCATGGGAACCAGGACAGTTCTTGCCAGTGGGGGGAGGGGGCGTCTGCGGCGGCCTCAGGGATCCCTTCCAGAAGGGGCCCCGCCTGGGGCTGGCAACTGTCTAGGAAGAGCTGGGGGTGGCCCCACCTCAGCCCAGCTCCACAGGGCATCCTGCCCCTCAGCAGGGTGACTCCTGGGTTCACCTCCTCCACCCCCAGGACCCCAGCACTAAATGCGCTGCCTGGGGAATGTGGCTCTGCGTAGGAGAATGGTGGCTGTCCTAACCCAGAGCTACACAGCCAGCCCTGACCCTAGCGCCCTGGGACAGTGCGCCCGTTCACCCACTGCGACCTTTAGTTTCAGGGGGACCGGCAGGGTAGTGGGCAGCCCTGGGAGCCCAAGCTACAGAGAAGGAATCTGTTTTCTCAAAGCCCCTGTGTTGGGCACTCCCACAGGGGGAAGAATTAATCTTGGGAGATTCTTGTCACAGCCTGGGGGACCACAGAGAAGGGATGGGGCAGCGTCCACACTCTGAGCCCAGTCTGTGAGGCAGCAAAGCCTCAACACTAAGAACCCAGATGCTGAGACCAGAGAGCCTGCATTCAAATCCCACCTCGGCCGGTTCCCAGCTGTGTGATCTTGAGCAAGTTACTTGACCTCCCTGTGCCCGTTCTTTTTCCGTTTGTAGAATGGGAATGAGAATGGAGGACTGTTGTGAGCACAAAGAGCGCAGACATGCGATGAACTTGGCAGGGCCTCTACAGTGTTACTATTTACCCCATCTGCCTGGCTGGTTACATACTAGGTGTTCACTAAGTATTTGTTGAATGAGTGAATAAAATGTGGTCTCTGGGGCATACCTGTTCACCAAACATCAGCCTCCCCAGAGAACCTAGTCCCCACATGTCCCACACATAGCGCATCTAAGGTCCTGCCTGTCAACTCTGGGGCAGGACCCTGCGCGGTAGCTAACCCCCAATCCGCAGAGCCCAGGTGCACGCAGCTGCCAATTCAGGGGACCAGCTCAGAACTGCACCTCTGGTCGCGCCCTACTCCCCACCTGCTGAGCGTGCATCTGGGACCCCGCCCCCCACCCGGGCAAACCTGGGCGGCTCTTTCCAGGAGCACCTGAAGTATCCTTCCTGGTACCGGTAGGTGCGCGCACCTGTGACCCAGCAGCACTCACCTCAGCCCCCGCAGGGTGCAGGCGACCCTCAGTGGACCCCCGGATCCCCTCGTGCCCACCCGGATCCAAGCTCTTTCCCCTGTGTCCCAGCGTACGCAGCTGGGACCCCACCGCCCACATCTGGGTCCCCGCGCCCCCGCCGCCCAGGCGTACCTGGATGTTGCGTTTGCGCTCGCAGGCGGGCCCGGTGCCCTGCACCACGCTGTCCAACACCGCCACCACGTCGGGCGCCGGCTCCACGAAACACGCGGAGCGAGCGGCGCGGATGGCTGCGTGCACGTCGGCGAAGCGGAAGGCGCAGAGTGCGGCCGGAGCCGCCCGGGCCCCGGGGGTCCCCTGGGGCCGCTCAAAGACGGCGAAGAGCAGCTCGCGGGCGGGGAAGACGGACACCAGGCGGCTGTAGAGGTCGCCGCGGCCCGCGCCGCCCGCGCACTGCAAGCCCAGCTGAATGTAGGACTCCGTGAGCTTCTTGGCGTCGCCCCCGGCGCCGCGGGGCAGGCAGATGCGCGCCAGCAGGCTCCGCGCCTGGCTGTCCTTGTCGCCCGCTCGCGCCTCGCTGTTGAGCGCCAGGTACGCGTAGGACTGGGCGGCCCGCGGGCCCGGCGGGTGCAGGAAGGCGCGCACGAAGCCCAGCTTGTGCTGCTCCTTGGCGCCCTGCTTGATCTTGAGGATGTTGTCGTCGGAGGGGTTGAGGTCGAAGGTGAAGAGCTTGGCCAGGTCGCCGCGCGCGTCCAGCGAGCGGATGGCGATCTCGGGCGTGTTCTCGAAGCGGTGGTCCTCCAGGCTGCGGTTGCGCGGGAAGAAGGTGCTGCCGTAGCCGGTGTACGTGGCGCCCACGAGCAGGCGGCTGCCCCGTGCGCCCGCGGCGGGCGGCAGCACCAGCCCCACGGTGGACGCGTTGGGGTGGTTGGCGGCCACGTTCAGCATGCTGGGGAACACGGTGACCGGCTCGGCGGGCGGCGCGGCGGGCGGGAAGCGCACGGCCAGCGCCGAGATGTTGCCCCGGCGCCGCAGCTGGCACAGCCCCTGGTAGATGGAGCCGCACACGACCACCAGGCCCTGGCGCGGGTCCAGCTGCAGGATCTTGTTGTAGTTGTCGGTGAGGCGCCGCGGGTGCTCGCACGAGGCCTGCGGGAGCTGCGGGGCGTGACACAGCGGGCTGTCGGCCACCGGGCCCACGGCCGCCTCGGCCTCCAGGCTCAGGTTGGCGCCCGACAGCTGGTACAGGCGGTTGACGGACGCCAGGTACACGGTGCCCGCCGCGCCGTCCAGGACGAAGTTGTTGGTGGGCGTGGGCGAGGGGAAGCGGCGCTGGACCTCCAGGGCGCCCACCCGCGCCGCGCCCAGGAGCAGCAGCAGCAGCGGCGGCGACAGCGGGCACCTCGCGGGGGGCGGGCGCGGCGGGGCGCGGAACGGCGGGCGCGGCGGCAGGGGGCTGGCCGCGGGGGCCCGGGCGCTAAGGGCTGCGCCGCCCGCGGCGCGACGAGCCATCCGGGCGAGCGCGGGCTGCGCGGCGCGGCGAGTGCATGGGGTGCGGCGCGGCCGGGAGCCGGGAGCCCGGAGGCGGCAGGAGGCGGGGGGCGGGCCCGGGCCGCGAGGCGCTTCCTGCCCGCGCCAGCCGCCCCCGGCCCCGGCGCCCCGGCCCGGCTCGGCAGCGCGGCACAGCCCGGGGGCGGGGCGGGGGCGGCTCCGCGGAGGA
The DNA here is from genome assembly GCA_004027875.1 of Aplodontia rufa. Taxonomy (NCBI): domain Eukaryota; kingdom Metazoa; phylum Chordata; class Mammalia; order Rodentia; family Aplodontiidae; genus Aplodontia; species Aplodontia rufa. The sequence goes on from PVKS010001307.1 coordinate 19,770, forward strand.
CACGCCCTCGGCCCCGCCCCGCCCGCGGGCCCGCCCCGCCGGAGAGCCCGCCCCGCCCCGCCCCGCCCCGCCCGCCCGAGGGTCGCGCGGCGCCCCGCCTGGGCCGCCTGTGCAGAGCTCGGCGCGGCCTCCGCCTCCGTCGCTCGCTCCTCGCGCGCCTTCCTGCCTCCCGGGGTCGCTTGCGCTCCTTTTCCTCCCTGGCTCAGCTCTCTCCGTGCGCGCGTCTCTGTCCCCCACCCCAAACTCCGCGCCAGTGGGGTTTCCCCGCTTCCTCTCTCGGACCCCCCGGGTCTCAGTCAACCGAGTCCCTTCCTGCTGTCCCGCTCGCTTTCCCTTCTCTGTTTTTCCGCCCCTGGCTGCGGTCCCCCTCTAGGGCCCTCTGTCCCCTGAGCTCCCTGTCCCTCCTCCATCTCTGCCCTTCTCCCTCTCTGTCTCACACTCTCATTCCACCCGCTTCCCAGGGCACTGTCCAAGCCCAGCACCCTGAAGGCCAGCTGCAGCAGGCATAGTACCCCTGTCCCTTCCCCAAATCCCTGTCCTGTGAAAGGGGTTTAGGAGCAAGAGGGAGGGGGGACAGTGCTTGATCTGACAGCTAAATCATGGAAATCCAGAGAGGAAGTATTTTGTCACTGGTAGGCCAGGGGGCAGGCGAGGCTGGACAGGCATGGCCTTGGTCTTGGGAGTGAGTGACCCTGGAAGGCCAGCAGTTGTCCACCTGGAGACCCAGCCCTCCTGTCCCCACACCTGCAGAGACCCTTTTCCTTTGTCCAGGGCTCTGGAAGAACCCAGACTTAGTGAGAGGGAGGTCAGTCACATGCAAGCTGGCACTGGAACCCTTCTCCTTCTCCAGGTGGCCCCTGGGTCAGAGGTATGTGGCAATGATTCTGAGGTCACAACCTATACTAAGATGATCCTCCAAGCATCTGGCCCCTTGCCAGGGACTGTGCCTGGTGCTTTACCTGTGTGGGCCTCCTCCGAAGTTGGGACTGGTATTATCCAAGCTTCCAGGTGAGAAACTGAGACCCCAGAAGTGAAGGGACAGCTCATCAGGGGCAGTGTCTGAAGGCCAGAGTCCATCAGCCCCCATCTCTCCAGCTGCCACATGGTGCCTGGTGACCCTTGCTCTGGGGGTGGCTGGCCACACAACCTTGTTGCCAGCCAGATAGGAAGACTGTACCCCATGGGCCTAGAGCCACCATCTCCGGGTGGGAAGGGACAACATTCTGCCACTTGGGAGAGACACTGAGAAGCTGGGCAGGGTGCAGGGGGTCCGGCCTCAGTGCACCCCTGGACCAGTATCCGTCCAGCTGTCTGCCTCCTTCCCAGGCTTAACTTTCCCTGCCATTCCCCTCCACCCCGTCTCTGCTTTTGTTCTGTGTCCTTGTCCCCCGCACCACCATTTTACTGTGTCTCGGTCAGTCTCTCGTCCCCCTCCCTATCCTCCACGCCTCTCTCCCTCTCTCCCCCCTCCTCGCTTCCTTCCTGTCTCCATTCCTCTTGCCGCATCCTGCAGCTCCCCCCACTGAGCCTTGAGAATAATGCTCCGTGGCATCTTAGCTCAGCCCCACAGTGGATGGTTCTGGGCACTGTGGACACCAAACTCCCTCCTAAGCTGAGTGATGGGACTCAGGAGCCACCCCAGGCTAGGAATATCTGGAGCTTCTTAGACTCCAGAGTCTGAGTATTGTACAGATTGAAGTAGGAAGTGCTGTGTGACCTTGGGCAAGGCACTTGCCATCTCTGAGGCTTGGTTCCCTCAACTGTAAAACAAAGACAATCATAATAACACACATGTCCCTCCTGCCCGGAAGTTTGTGAGTCCTGAAGAATTAACAGCACAGTGCTGGGCACATCACAGGCAAAAACAGTTTCTCTCCCCTTGTGACTTTGAGTAATGACCCCTAGGGCCCATATTGGAGTTGAAGAGCCGAGGCAACAGGACCCCACTTCCTGCTCTGAGCCCTCAGCTCATGGAGTCACTGAGGACCAACCCCTGTGGCCAGCACTTCCCTACTCCAACTTACTCGCCCTTGTGGCCAAGTGACAAGACTGGAATAAAGGAACCCATTTAGCAGATGGGGAGGTGCCAGCTGAGGACTCGAACCCTTATCCATCTCCAGACCCTATGTTCCACCCCTTAGCTGGTCATGGTGGTGGCCACCCAATCCCTCTGGCTGGACAGAGGGGACGCCAACAGCTGTGGCTGAATGAATGAAGGCAGGAAGGAGCATTGCCACTCCTGGCCAGGGCTCTCCCCGCAGGAGGGGTTTCGGAGGGAAGCGCAGGGAGATGAAGGGTGAGACCCAGCGTTAACCAGCTCTGAATTAACCGACCCGGAGTAACCAGCTCTGGCTGCTCCGGAGCTGACTCCGGTCCCGGCCCGCTGTGACTCAGGCTCTTCCGTTTTCTTGTTCAGACCTCCTGACCAGATCAAGAGAGGTCTCCGTCTGGAGCTAAGGTATCTTTAATTTATCAGTGTCCATTTTTAACGGAAAGAAGGTCTCCAGCTCAGAGCTAGGGACAATGACTTTCTAGAATTTCCACACAGCCATCCTGCCTGCTTGAATCTGCGGTTACCGCCTGGCCAGGGTCCTTGAATGCATTTATGCACATGTTTAAAAAGTCAGTTAATTTAAAACTGGTAATCACAGCTGCTCTGGAGGCTGAGAAAGGAGGATCGCGAGTTCAAAGCCAGCCTCAGCAACTTAGGGAGACCCTAAGCACCTTAGTAAGACCCTGTCTCCAAATAAAGAAATAAAAACGGCTGGGGATGTGGAAGCACCTTGGGTTCAATCACTGGTACCAAAAAGAAAAAAAAAGTGAGTTAATTTAAAGACAAATATGTAGTTGGTCCAAAAATGCCTGAAGTTTAGGAAATGTGGGAAATGTCCAGTGCTTTGGAGTGCGAGGACATGGTGGTCCAGGGTCAGTGGCCAGGCCTTTCTCCACTGTCCCCTTCCAACCTGTCCTCTGCGTTCTGGGCCTCTGGCTGTCCAGGGAGAGCCGGGAGGAGGAGAAGGAGGAAGGGGAGGGAGGAAGTGTTTTTCTTCTTCAATTGGAAAAAATAACAGTGGGGCCAGAGCTGAGGGGGAGGAGGGGGCTCCCGCCCTCCGTCCCTTGGGCTTGGCCTCAGAGATGTTTTCTCTGCAGGAAATGCTCCTGACGCTGACTCCTTGTCCACAGGAAGGTGCAGGCCACACAATGCTCCAGGGCCGCTCAGGCGGCCCCAGCCACGGCCCCTACAGTGCTAGGAGCTGTCACCGTGGCTTCTAGGAGGACCTCAGCTGGCTCATTCCCTTTCAAGATGGGAACACTGAGGATCAGAGATATCACCGCCTGCCTGCTGCGGCACAGCTCTTAGCCACTGTGTCCCTCTGCCCCTGGCCTTGGTGTTGAGCCACCTGAGTACCAGGCCCAGTTGTCTGTGGGCACCAGGCAGCTGAAAGAGAAAAAGAGGACTACAGTTCATGTCACAGGTTGCTGTGACGGCGGAAGCATCCGCACGTCAAAGCGCCCGGCACGTTACGAAATGCGGGATCGGAGCAGCTGCTACTGAGAATGCGTCAGGGTGCTGGGTGCCAGCAAGGGCTTTGACACGGAGCACCCATGTGAGGCTCTCATCATCACTTCCCCCTCTCTTCTCATAAGCATGGATTCCAAGGCTCAGAGAGGCCTAGAGGCCTGGCCGGAGTCACACAGCAAAGAAGTGAACGCGATCCACGTCCTTGTTCCCCTGGCTCCTCCACACTGGATCTTCTGTCATTGCCATGTGTGTCACGGGGTGAACCATGGGTGACTCTACAGCCACGCCACTGTCACTAACGTGATCCTCGGATTCCATGGGCCACTAGGAGGCTTCACACCTGTGCAGCGTCCTAGGTGTCCTGTCCCCTGGATTCTGGAGCGTCCCCTGCCTCCTCTGGCTGCTGCTGGCTGGGATGAGCCGTCCAAGGCCTTAGGGCTCAGAAGGGCGGAGGGCGCCCGGCCCCCAAGGCTGGAGGAAATGGTTCTCATTCCTGCGCGAGAGCGGTGCCCTCTCCTGACTCTGGGCTGTCCTTGCCCTCTGTGGTCAGGGAACTTGCAGGCCGGGGTGGGGACCGGGGCCCCCACACCATCGCGGGCGCCGGCTCTTTGTGCTCTGTGAGGGGATAATGGGCCGCATTCTCAGACACCCGGTCATGCCTGCGAAGGCCCCGGGCAGCTCCACACTGAGGCCTCTGTCCTGGGCCGCCGTGGGTCCCCACCCACATTCCCAGGCCCCGGCGAGTGGGAGGCAGTGCTCCCTTAGGGGACAGAGGTGCTGCCCTAATGTGGTCCAGGGAGGCAGGGATGGTCCAGGGCTGATAGGACGGGAGCCCCTGCCATCCAGGATCTGTGCTGGGGGCCCCACTTGAAGGATGGGTAAACTGAGGCTCAGAGAGGTAGATTCAAACCCATGCTGGTCTGACCACTCCTGTTCCAGGGGATGTTGAATGGACAGCTAGGGACAGGGCCCGCTCTGAACCTCAGTTTCTTCTTCTGTGAAAAGGATTGACAGTTGCCTCCTAGCGGTGGTGCGGGATGATGTCAGGTCTTTGCTTAGCCAGGCTGTGGCTTAGCAGGTGCCCCTCATCTGCCCTGGCACGGCCAGGGCGGGAGCCTCTGCCTCATAGAAGATAAGAAAGCACGCACCTGGAGTCCCCGCATTTGGGCGGCTGAGGAGGGAGAGTCCACCTGGCAACACAGCAACCAAACACTACCTGATACCTCTGCCGCCCGGTTCTAAGCACCTTGCATGTATTAATTTATTTAAACCTACAAGAATCCTGGAGAGAAGAGGCCAGTATCATACCCATTTATGGGTGGGGAAACTGAGGCCTAGGGCAGTTAAATTAACTTTTTGGCAGTAATGGGGACTGAACCCAGGGGTGCTTTACCACTGAGCTGCATCCCCAGCACTTTTATTTATTTATTTTTACTTTGAGACAGGGTCTCACTGTGTTGTCCAGCTTGGCCTTGAACTTGGGATCCTCCTGCCGCAGCCTCCTGAGTTGCTGGGATCACGGGTGAGCGCCACCCAGCCGCAGCCTTGTTTTTAATGAACTTTAGTCTCCATAGCCCCAGAGCCCAGTGTCAGTGGACCCATGGGTTCTCAGGCACATGCACCCCACCTCAGACCCATTTGCTCCCTATGAGGAGTCCTGGCCGTTTCGTCCACATGGCCACCTTCACAAGACCACGCTCTGCGTGCCCTCGCAGGGCAGTTCCAGGGTCCTGCCTCTCCTCTACCTCCACACACAAGCAAAACCCCACGCAGATCCACACCAGGGCAGAGTCTCCCCTCCCTCCCTTCCCACCCTCCACAACCTTAGCTGAGCACCTACTGTGTGCCAGGAACTGGGGATATCAAGGTGAGCTGTGTTCAGCCTGCCTTCGAACAACTCAAATCAAGCCCCAGGGACTGTAATCCCAGCAGCTCGAGAGGCTGAGGCAGGAGGATCACACGTTCAAGGCCAGCCTCAGCAACTTAGCAAGACCCTGTCTCAAAATAAAAAATAAAAAGGGCTGGGGATGTGGCTCCGTAGTTAAGCACCCCTGGGTTCAATCCCTGGAACAACAACAACAAAAAAGTCCCAACAGGGTCACCTGATGCGGGTCCCCCTCTGCTGCCTCCCACCTGGAGCACCCAGGGACAGTGGGGGCCACAGTGCTCTGGCCGGCTCCCAGCCACTAGAGTGGCCGCAGGGAATCTGGCAGCTGCACTGGTGCTGCGCTTCCCTGCAGCAGCCCCGGCCTGTAGGAGGGAGCCCCTTTCCCGGGGTTGCTTCCCCACTGTGGGCACGGTGCACACTGGGTCACCTGTAGAAGGGACCAGGCACCTGGGGGCGTGAGCGTGCAAACCGAGGCATGCTGTGTAACTGGCTGGCGGGGGTGCGTGCACCAGGGCTGTGGCTGGGAGCTGATGGCTGTTAGGGACCCAGTCAGGTCTCCAGGAGGTCAGATACTTAGAGGCCATGGAGACTTCATCAAGGCTCCTGCCTGTTCCTGCTATTCCCAAGGAAAAGCAGTTTCTTCATGAAACTCCATGAGTTTTAGGGGCTTTCAATAACCTAATACCTGCATGAGAGAGTTTAGTCTGACCATGGGAGTCCAGCCTCTGGTTGATGATCTAGCCTCTAAATACCCTGGTCTAGCCTCTGGCCTTGATGGTCTAGCCTCTGACCTTGTGTGTCCAGCCTCTGGCCTTGGATTGTCTAGCCTCTGGCCTTGGGTGTCCAGCCTCTGGACTTGATGGTCCAGCCTCTGGCCTTGATGGTCTAGCCTCTGGCCTTGATGGTCTAGCCTCTGACCTGGGGTGTCCAGCCTCTGGCCTTGATGGTCTAGCCTCTGACCTGGGGTGTCCAGCCTCTGGACTTGATGGTTTAGCCTCTGACCTTGGGTGTCTAGCTCCTGGCCTTGGATGGTCTAGCCTCTGGCCTTGATGGTCTAGCCTCTGACCTGGGGTATCCAGCCTCTGACCTGGGGTGTCCAGCCTCTGGCCTTGATGGTCTAGTCTCTGGCCTGGGGTGTCCAGCCTCTGACCTGGGGTGTCCAGCTTCTGACCTGGGGTGTCCAGCCTCTGACCTGGGGTGTCCAGTCTCTGGACTTGATGTCTAGCCTCTACCCTGGGGTGTCTAGTCTCTGGCCTGGGGTGTTCAGCCTCTGACCTGGGGTGTCCAGCCTCTGGCCTTGGATGGTCTAGCCTCTGACCTTGATGGTCCAGCCCCTGGACTTGGACTGTCCAGCATCTAACCTTGGCTGGTCCAGCACTTAAGCTTGGGCAGCTTAGCCCCATTTCCCTGGCTGAAGTCCTTTCCATTGAGGAACTTGGAAGTGGTTCTTCGGGGACTTTTGAGTGACACCGTGCCTCCTTTCTCAAGATCAGCCTCCGCTGACCACAGCTAGCTGTCTCAGGATGAGCCACCACCCTTTCCCTGTGCTTCCCCTAGACTTCCCCCAGCCCTACTTAGAACCTGAGTTGCAAAGGCCCAGAAGTCCCCAAGGCCACGTCATACCCCTGAATTTCCCACCTACCTTTTCCAAGACTTGACTATGGTCCCCCTTTTTTTGTGGCACCAGGGATTGAACCCAGGGTGCTTTACCGCTGAGCCACATCCCAGCCCTTTTTGTATTTTATTCTGAGACACTCTCGGGGCCTTGGTGGCAGCCCGTCTGAGGCTGGCCCCAGATGCCCCATCCCTTCCTCCCGCTTCTCTGATCGCTGACCGCATCTGTGGGAACCCTCCAGGCCACCCCTCCACGCCACCCTCTTCCTTCCCCTCCTACAGCTATAAATGGGCCTCAGCCAGATCCTCGGGCTGCTTCGGTGTGGAGCAGCTTGGGTGCATCATGGTGGACGTGTGGCCCGGTGGGCAAAGTCTGGGCTGGAGGCTGTGGGTCCAGCCATCCAGCCATCCAGCCATCCAGGGGGAGCTATTTCCAGCTCCCGGAAACAGGAAGTGAGTCATGGCCTGAGCAGGCCTGCAGGAGGCTCAGCACCCGAGGTGCAATTGATGTCTGCCTGGACAGAAGGGCCGGGCCACCGCTTGGGGCCACAGGAAGGGGACCTGGAGGAAGAGGATGGGAGGAGAGACCCTCTCCCCAGCAAAACAAGCAGTCTGGGGGCCCCTGCGGAAGCCGGTGAGGTCAGCGCAGATGTGCTGCCTGGCCCATTGTCCTCTACACCTGGGGCTGTCAGGAGCTGGTGACACCCATCCTGGGCCCCTCCTGGAGCGCAGATGTGCTGCCTGGCCCATTGTCCTCTACACCTGGGGCTGTCAGGAGCTGGTGACACCCATCCTGGGCCCCTCCTGGAGCTGGGCCTGAATTTATCACATTCACTCCCCCCCCTCCGGAGCAGAGGGTCTCAGTGGACCCATTTCACAGAAGGCCAAAGAGAGGCCAGGGCTCACCCGGGTCATGCTGTCAGAGCTGGGTAGAGCCCAGTGTGACCGCAGAGATCTCTCTGGACTCCACGCCTTTGGGGATTCAGGAGATGTGGGTGTCCAGAGCCACTCTGGATGAGGCCACCATGAAGTATGGTGTCCGTCTCCAGCCCAGGCTTCTGGTCCCAGCTCAATCTCTTATCTGGAAACAGAGCCAGGCTGAGTTCTGCAGCTGGAGCCCCCTGAGTGATCTCCAGGGCCCAGGGACGCCTTCCTCCCAGCATCACCCCTGGGGATCCTGGGCCCTCCTGGATGGTGCAGGCGGAGGTTGGGGGCTCCACCCTAGACAAGGGGCAGTGTGGGCAGACTGTCAGAGGACTCTGGCGCTTTCACTTCCTCATAGCTCCCACCCTTCTCCTCCAGCCCAGCTTCCGCCTCTTCCAGAGCCAGGCCCGCCCTTCTCCAAAAGGAAGCACCTGGTGTGGACGCCCGAGGGTGGGCACCCCAGCACGGGAGGGGGTGGGTGGGTGGGGTGGGGGGGAGGCAGGGAGAGGCAGCACCAGGCAGGTCGAGGCCCCCAGACTCATCAAAGGGTGAGGACCTCTGGATGGAGGGGTTTGAGTTTTGTCTAAATTTGCTGAATTTTCCTCAAAAAATATGTGTTATTTCTATTAAAAAACAAACAAACAAACAAAAAAACTATGGACCAGGCGTGGTGGTGCAATCCTAACAATCTCAGTGACATGGGAGTCTGGGGCAGGAGGATCGCAGATTTGAGGCCAGCCTCAGGAATTGAGCGAGGTCCTCAGCAACTTAGTGAGACCCTGTCTCATTGATGAAAAAGGCTGGGGTTATGGCTCAGTGGTAAAGCACCTCTGGGTTCAATCCCCAGTACCAAAAAATAAATATAAATAAATAACGAAAGCTATGGGTTGGAGATGTGGGTTTTTACAAGGGATTCCAGGCCATGGTGCAGCTAACAGCTTGGGAAGATGGGGGTTCAGGGGCCCCTGAGGTTTAATGGGGGCACTCAGGCTGCCTTGGCCCAGCCTTCATCTGTGGCCTCCCTGCTGCCCCCAGAGGAACAGGCTCTCAGCTGCCTTTGGCAGGTGGGGACATGTCCCACATGAAGGCTCAGAGCTGTCAGGTCACTCATCTGTGTCACCCCCCGGACCCTCCCCGGCTGGACTCTGCCTTTGAAAGGCAGCATTGGTGGAGTCCCTGATGGATGCCTTCCCAGCATGGCTGCCGGGCTCTGTGCCTCAGTTTCCCCCAGCTGGGACGTATTACTGGGTGCAGAGCCAGGCCTGTGGGGTGGGGCGGCCCGCAGTGCTGGGCTGTCAGTCAGGAGGGGCCTCCATGGCTCCCCTTCCCTCCTGTCCCCCTCTTCCCCATATCAGTGGGATCTGGCCTCGGACGCCCAGGGCTGAGCTTGACCCCTTGGACCTCGGGTACCCACCTACTCTCGGCCTGGCGTGACCGGGAGGGGCCTGGAGGTCAAGGGAGGCGTCTCCTGCAAGGCTCTTTCAGCAGGATTTATGGCAGGTTGGCGTCCCCTCTGCCCATAAGTCACTTCCTGTGGCAGGGACATCTGCCCTACTCCTGTGGAGTCTGCTGGGCAGGGGGGTTGGGGAGGGGATGGGGCTGCTTGAGCTATTTTTAGCCCCAGCAGCTGAGTGGCTGGATGTGATTTACGGCGGGGGGCTCTTGGGTGCTCCCAAGGAGGACGTGCCACTTCCTCGGCACCAAGCCCCACCCCTGCCTTGGCTGAGCTAGACCACCGGGTGCTGGGGCTGCTCTTGCTAGGGACATTGTCAGTCTCATTCTGCAGAGAAGGAAACTGGATCAGAGAGGCCAACTCACTGCCCAAGGTCACACAGCCAGAATTTTTCGGCCCTCATAGCCAACAGGCCAATCCAGCCTTGCCAGAAGTCTGTGGCTTTAGGAGACGGGGAAGTTGCTGACACCCGCTGGGGAGAGCTTCCTGGAGGAGGCAATCACAGAAGCGCACAGCAGCTGACACCCTGAGCCCCAAGTTCCTGTGAGGTCCACGGCAAGTGCCAAGCCCCAGGCAGCAGCTTTCCCGGGGTGGGGTCGCCCCCTGTCCCTGGGTCCTCCCGCCCAGCCCATCCTCTCCTCAGCAGGAAGGAAGGAAGCCGAGGTGGGAATGCAGCCTTGCAGCTCCCAGATGAGAAACTGCTCACAAGAAGGAAAAAAAATTAATTCCATTGTCCCGGCTCCCAGATCCTGCCCGAAAACAAAAACAAAATCACAGTCCAGCTGGGGAGGATTTCTCTGGCAACGCTTTCAGCCAGGGTCTCGTGCCCTGGGTGAGGGATCAGCAAACCCAGCCGCGCACCCACAATTAGGTGGGGCAGGAGTGGGTGCAGTTCCTTCCCTGAGTTCCACGCCTCCTGGGGAAACTCAGAACTGGGGGTCCTGGATCACTTCAGCAGCAGAGCTGCGATTTCACCCTGCACCCCAATGAGCCCCTAGCTAGGGGTCCTCAGGTCACACTTCATGGGGCTCCCTAAGCATTTGAGGAGGAAAGGCAGCCAGGGCCAGGCAGGGTACCCCCTGCACACGCAGCCACCTGTGCTCACACCTCCTGAGAGAGAAGCTCCCGCCTCTCATGTCCCAGCCTTTCTTGCCTAGTTCCCATGATTAGAAATATCCCCTCCTGCTCAGGGCAGTGGCCTGACCCTGTAATCCCAGCAGCTTGGGAGGCTGAGGCAGGAGGATCACAACTTTGAGGCCAGCCTCAGCAACTTAGGGAGACCCTAAGCAAGTTGGCAAAACCCTGTCTCAAAATGAAAAATGCAAAGGGCTGGGGATGTGGCTCAGTGGTTAAGCACCCCTGGGTTCAATCCCTGGTGCCAATAAATAAATAATAAGTAATGAATAAAAGAAGAAGGCTCTAGAATGATGGGGACAGAGGTGCAGCCTATGGGACGCTGCAGCCCCTGTGACCTCAGGCAACCTTTGTGTTCTCCCCTCCACCGCTCCTGTTCTTGCCTCATGGTCCCAGCTCTGGACATGAAGGTCTGACATCAGGGTCTAGGAAGGAGACTTGGGGCTTCGTGTAAGGGACCTGCCACGTGTGGCCCTGGCCTGAAACCGAGCCACTGGGGCCCACACCTCGGGTGCGGGCTGTGGCAAGGGTGCTACTGGGAACATCGGGATCCAAAGAAAACCTGGCACTGTGGTCGCTCAGGGCTCCTGTCAGACCCCAAGGAATCTCGTTCCTCAAAGGCCCTCTGTGGGGGCCGAGGTGTGGCCCTGCTCTCCCTCCACAGTTCTCCAGGAATAGCCAGGCCACGTTTCAGAGCGGACCCTGAAGCCCGAGGCCAGCGCTGCTCGCTCCAGGGCTGCAGGAGACCCCGGGACGGCCCTGACTCCTGTGCCAGGGACCTGGGTGTCTCCTCCTTCCCACTTCCCCGGAAGGTTGACCTCAGCAGCCCCTGGCTGGGCTTTTCCCAGAGCAGAGGCCGGAAACGCAGGTCCTGAGTGTTTGTTCAGGCCGGGCTGGGGCTCCGGGCAGGCGAGGCGGAAATGGCCGCAAGATGTTTGTGCAAGCGGGGGTCAGGCCTGGCCCTCAGGGGAAGGAGGAAGGGAGCAGAGGGCCCCGTCAGCACAGCCCAGGAGCCTCCAGGCCTGGCCTTCCTCACCAGCAGAGGCAGGCTGCATACAGTAGGTGCCTACTGCATAAGGACCGGCCAAAGCAGAGGCTGGCACCTCCCCGCCTTCCTTCTCCCAGCCGGCTCCCTGCACTGATGGAACCTTCTGGAAGTCTGCTGCTCCACCTGCCAAGCTGTCCGCTCTGCCCACACCCAGGCAGTTCCTGGGGGTCTCACCAACGCAGCCAGCCTTGCTGCCCGCTCTTCCCCCGGGTCCCATCCGTCACCGATCAAATCGCACAGCCCCATCCCAGCACTGAGGCCTGGTCCCCGTCACCTCGGAGTGTGGCTGTCCAGGAGGGGGGACCTTGGAAGAGGGTGCACACAGGAGAGAGGCACCGCAAGCCAAGGAGCGGCCTTGGAATAAACCCGTGGACAGCTGATCGTGGGTTCGCGGCTCCAGAGCGGGGTGGAGGGGGTGGGGGGGTGGACTTCTGGGGCCAACCCCTGGCTTTGGCCTTTGTTAGGGTAGCGGAGTTTGCAGAGACACCAGCTCCTTTAGGCTTCCAGCTAGGTCTTTGCTTTGGGGCCCCCTCTGTCTCCCCAAGGATTCTGGCTTCTTGGCACTCGGGTGTCAAGAGGCCCTGCCCTGACCAAGGTGTTAGGGGGGTTGGTGTTTCTCTTCCACTACACGGTGACCTTCACTAGGGCAGGGGCTGTGTCCCCTGTGCCAGACCAGGCCTGGCACATAGTAGGTGCACAGGGAAGATCTGCTGAAGGCAGTCACCACCTGCCTGTTTCCCAGAGGTTGGGGTGCTCTAGGGGACACCTGGAGGGCATTCAGATGGTCCAGCCACAAGGCCTACCTGTCTGCCAGGTGTGCAGCGGCAGCCGCATTCTCCACTTCCAAACAGCACTGGGTTCACTTCCCTCCTCTCCACTGGTCCTTCAGTGATTCTTCCAGAGGCCCTGAGAGGAAGGCTGCATGGAGAGGCCAGCAGGACCTAGGACAAAACTCAGTCCCATCACTTTTTTTGCGGGGAGGGGGGGACTAGGGGTTGAACTTGGGTTTCTTAAGCACTGAGTCACATCCTCAGCCCAGTTTATATTTTAATTTGTGTCACAGTCTTGCTAAATTGCTGAGGCTGGCCTCTAACTTGTGATCCTCCTGCCTCAGCCTCCTGAGTAGCTGGGATTATAGGGGTGAGCCACTGCTCCCTGCTGGACATTTACCTTTTGATTTGTTAGTACTCTTGAGGCCACGGGAACGGCTGAAATTAATAAGACTGACAACAAGTACTAGTGAGGACATGGAAAAACCCCACCTCACACACTGCTTGGGTAGGGAGGGGGTGAAATGGTATAGTCATTCTGGAAAACCGTTTAGCAGTTTCCTTTGGAAAAAAAAAAAAGTCAAACGGGGTTGGAGGTGCCTGCTCAGTATTAGAGCATGTGGGGAGGCTCTGCGTTCCATCCCCAGCACCACAAAAGAAAAAAAAAAAGTCTGGCCTGGTGGTGCCTGCTTGTGATCCCAGCGATTCAGGAGGCTGAGGAAGGAGGATGGCAAGTTTGAGGCCAGCCTCAACAACTTAGCAAAATAAATAAATAAATAAATAGATAAAATAAAAAAGGCTGGGGATGTCACTCAGTGGTAAAGCACTCTGGGTTATGGCCATTCATAAAGTCGAAACCATCTAAGTACTGCTTGAGAGGAGGCACATCCCCACCCTGGGATGAAAAGGAACCAGGACAGCGGGGAGATCTCAGGCGGAGGCAAAAGCCTCCCGTTGTAAGGACAGGTGACCAACCTGGTTGCCAGGGGTTGGGGCTGGGGACCGGGACTGAGCGCGCAGGGGTCACCGGGAATTTTGTGGGAGCCGCGCATCTTCCGTGCCAGCTGGGCAGAGTTCCCAGACTTCAAATTCAGAACTGTGCGTTTCCCTCCATGAAATTGTGCTTTAGCGAAAAAAGAAAACGTTTCTGGGACTCACTGGTGCCCGCGCCAGCCAGCCTGCGGCACCCCGGGCCCTGCACGGGCGCTCTGGCCTCCGGGACGGCTGGCGAGGAGGCTGAGCGACCAGGACCGGGGCGGCTGCGACGACGCAGGGAGGGCGCCCGAGCTGGGTTCCCCGACCCCTCCCCGGCCTCCTGCCCAGGCCGAGGGAGGCCGGAAGCCGGGTGGGGACCCCGGGGTGGAGGTCGCCAGGCTTTGTCCGCCCCACCCCGCCCACTGTCGCCCGCGCAGCTCCGAGCTCCGCAGCCAGCGGGCGGACCCCGGCCCCAAGGCGCGCAGAGCCGGCCCGGAGCCCCGAGCCTCAGTTTCCCCTGAGCCGCGCTCGGCTCCAGGCTGGCGGCCCTGTCCCCAGCGCCCCTTTTCCTGGCCGTGCAGGACTTCCGCACGCGGTCCCCGAGGGCAGGGCCACCGTCCGCACGCGGTCCCCGAGGGCAGGGCCACCATCAGGCCCCCACCCTCATTTCACCGCCTGGGACCCGTGAGCGCCTCCAGGTCGCAGCCCCTCCCGGACCGGGTCCTGGGAGCCAAGCTGGGGACGGAAGGGCTCGGAGTCCGAGCTAGGGTCCTGCTGGCCGGGGAAGGGGTGGGCCGCGAGGGGCAGCGAGGGGCAGCGAGGGGCAGCGAGGGACAGCGAGGGGCAGCTCGTGCGCACAGCGCGGCGGTCGCGGTGGAGGCGCCGGGGGCGTCAGGCCAGTGTGGAGGGCGCGGGAGGGGACATCGGAGGTGACCTGGAGCCCAGACCTTAGGGAGTGGCGGGATTTGAATCAGGAGAAGAAGGCGGAGAAGGACCGGCTGCTTGCGGAGGAGAAGGAAGTCGGCGAGGCTTTGGATGCGGTCGTGCTCGGTCAATTCCACCCCGGCCTCAGTTTCCCCGGCTGTAGGAAGCATCAGGGTTGAGGCTGTGAAATTCGGGTCCCTTGAATAGGACTAAACTTCGTTTGAAAAACGGGCTTGCGGCGCTTCGCCGAGGCAGGGGGACCTGGGCACGAACTGAACCCTAACGCGCGGGGAGCGAGGCCCGGAGCGAGGCCGGGAGCGAGGCCGGGAGCGAGGCCCTGATCCACAGGCGCAGAGCGCTCCAAGCCCGGACGCTGCGCTCCCCGAATGGCCACCAGGCGGCGACAGAGACCGGATTTGCTTTTCCTTTGCACTCATTTCAACGTTAACGGGGAAGTTGTTGGACGTTTACCCCAAATCCCTGGATCCCCGTCTCAATTCCAGGTCACCAAGGTTTAACATTCTGCTCCCCGACCCGCCTGCATATTCAAGCCCTCCTCCAAGCACTGCAAAGCTGCAGAGCCGTGCCCCTTGAGCCCTAAACCTTTCACACTATTTCCCAAGAATGAGAGCATCCTGTGGCACAATCACAGCAGTTTCCAAGATCAGGAGATCAGACCATGATGCAATACCTACTCTGCAAAACTCTACTCAGATAACTGTCCCCTGAGGGGTGCTTATTTATCTGTTTATTTATTTTGGTAGTAGGGATTAAATCCAAGAACGCTCTATCATTGAGCAATGCCCCCAGCTTTTTTTTTTTTTTCTTTTGAGACAGGGGCTCGAGAAATTGCTAGCAGAGGCTGACCTCCAATTTCTGATCCTCCCGCCTCAGCCTCCCAAGCTGCTGTGATTACAGGCACAGGCCACCGCGCCCAGCTATTCTTTTTTATTCTGAGACAGGGACTGGCTGAGTTGCCCAGGCTGGCCTTGAACTTGTGATCACTGCCACTTGGGTGATGGAGTGGTGGGCAGTGGAGAAAGGGAAGACTTAGAGGCCTGTTTGGGAGGGAGGAGAGATGGTCAAGGAACAGCTCTTAGAAGAGGTGAAACTTCCTAGGCCAAGCTCTGAATGGAAGGGCACAGGGACGATGTGACAGGTACACTGGCTTCAGTGAGACGCACAACCTTCATATTAGGTCGGATCACAAGAAATTACTGTTTTGGTTTTTTTCGTGTCATGGATGGAGCCCAGGGGCACTTAACCACTGAGCCACATCCCCAGCCCCATTCACTTACTTACTTACTTTAGAGAGAGGGACAGTGAGGGAGAGAGAAAGAGAGAATCAATTTTATTTAGTTTTCACGTGGCCTTTGTTGCTCTGAGACTTTGTTGTGTACATGGTGCTGGGGTTTGAACCCACGTCCCCCGTGCATGCCAGGCAAGCACTGTAACCACTGAGCCACTGCTCCAGCCCCCTCTTTTTTTAAATAGAGAAGGACAGTGAGAGAGAGAGAGAGAATCAATTTTTATTGTTTTTCACATGGCCCTCGTTGCTCTGACACTTAGTTGTGTACGTGGGTGCTGGGGTTTGAACCTGTGTACTTGTACATGCCAGGCAAGCACTGTAACCCTGGAGCCATTGCTCCAGCCCTCCCCCAGCCCTTTTTATTTTATTTTGTTAAAAGAGAAACAGAGGGAGAAAGAATCGATTTTATTTATTTTTTCATCTGGCCTTTATTTCTGACACTTCATTGGGTATGCGGTGCTGGGATTGGAACCCGGGTCCTTGCACAAGCCAGGAAAGCGCTCCAACCACGGAGCCACTGCTCCAGCTCCGCACCAGTCCTTTTTAAATTTTGAGACAGGGTCTCGCTAAGTTGCGGAGGCTGGCCCTGAACTTGCGGTCCTCCTGCCTCAGCCTCCTGCAGAGCTGGGATTACAGGCATGGGCCACTCTGGAGACAGGGTGAATGAAGCGTTCTGAGTTCTGACCAAACACAACTCGCAGATTTCAGGAAGAGCGAGGGCGGTTGCTGAACTATCACGTGAACGTTCCCATTGCTGTGTCTGTGTCCGCACCACGATTCTCTTTTAGACCAGGAAGTGTTTTATGCAGTAAGAACACCAAGCATGCTCCTCCAGCCTCCCCTAATCCTGCTGAGGTCTGCCTAGATCTCAGCCACAGAGGCCACTTGCCCTTTTAGCGGGTACGGCTGTGTTCCTAGGGAGGCCATAACCGGGGCAGCGACATTTTACTGCTGGGAGAGAACTAAGGTGACCTCCCAGAACCAGGACGTGGAGAGTCAGGGTAGGTGATTCGCCTTCTCAAGGTCAAAGAAATGTAAAATTCACTTTATTTATTTATTTATTTTTTATTGCTGAGGATGAATCCAAGGGTTTGGTACATACCAGGCAAGTGCTCTACCACTGAGCTGGACCTTCAGCCTCTGAAATATACAAATCTTTTCCTTGTCCAGCAAAACGGAAGTGCAAAAACAGCTTCAGTTTGACAAACTCAAGTTCAAATCCCAACTTTGCCATTTACTGATGTGTATAGGATAAAATCGAATCAGCTACTCAAGTTTTTGCTTTCCATCTGCAAAACAGAAATTATAGCATTGTAGCCTGGTGTGGAGGGGCACGCCTGTAATCCCCATGACTTGGGAGGCTGAGGCAGGAGGATCGCAGGTTCAAGGTCAGCCTCGGCAATTTAGCGAGGCTCTAAGCAACTTAGTGAAACCCTATCTCAAAATAAAAAATAAAAACGGGCTGGGGATGTGGCTCAGTGGTTAAGTACCCCTGGGTTCAATCCCTGATACCAAAACAAAAAACAAAAGGGAATTGAGTAAAAATCCATCATGTAATTCAATGTGCCCCGATTTTGTTCTTATGGATTCTTCTATTGTCTACATGCAAGGTATCTTCTGATCCATACTGATTTTCTGGTTCTCCAAACCAACTCTAGAGCCAGGGCTGGGCAGGGACACCCCAAATTCTGGCCCTGGGGCCTCTGCAGGTGTACTCTGAAGTCGGAGTGACGGATCACCGGGTAGAACTACACTCTCACCAGGTTTCACTGAACCCTTACAACCTTCTTTCCGGAGCTATAGCAATTACTTTAATTCACGATTCATTATCAGGGTTTGCTGCGCCGGTCAGTAGTCTTGATAACTATTTTCTGATTCTGGGGTTTTAACCCAGGGGTGCTTTACCACTAAGCCACAGCCCCAGCCATTTTTATTTCTGTATTTTGAGACAAGGCCCAAGCTGCTGAGGTTGGCCTTAAACCTGTGATCCTCCTGCCTCAGCCTCCCAACTCACTGGGATCATAGGTGTGCGCCATTGTGCCTGGGTCTTTATAATTTTTTTGAGAGAATTTTATTTATTCATCTGGTTTTTGAAAGCTGTGAATACGGTGCTGGGGTTTGAACTTGGATTATCACACATGCCAGGCAAGCGAGTTATCACTGAACCACTGCTCCTGCCCCACTTAATAACTATTGAACTTAATTCTTCAGAAAAATAAAACTTTCCTTAAACTAAAGAAAACTCTCTTCAACAGCTTGGGCATTCAGCAGTTAGAATAAATTTTGTCAAGTGTCCTTGCTCTAGGATTTAAGGATTTGAATGCCAAAGGCAACAGAATTTCTTTTTTTTAAGAGACGGACAGAGAGAAATAATCAATTTTATTTAGTTTTTCATGTGGCCTTCATTGCCTGGACAAGTCGCTGGGTACGTGGTGCTGGTTCCAACTTGCGTCCTTGCACATGCCAGGCAAGTGCAGTAACCGCTGAGCCACCGCTCCAGCCCCCATCATCACTTTGAGACACTGGGTCCCAAGCTAGTCTCAAATCATTGGACTCAACTGATCTTCCCACTTCAGCCTGAATGTCAGGATCAGTACAACATGCCCAACTTCATAAATCACACTTAAATCAGGTGCAGGGGCTCACATCTGTAATCCCAGCTATTTAGGAGGCTGAGGCAGGAGAACCACAAGTTGGAGGCCAGCCTGGGGAACTCAGCGAGCTCCTATTTCAAAATAAAAAAAGAAACAGGCCTGGGATGTAGCTCAGGAGGAGAGCACCCTGGGTTTAACGTCCAGTATCAAAAAAAGGAATCTTTAAACACAAACAAGGCTGGGCCCCTTCCCACATCTTTAATCCCAGGGTAAATAAACCTGAACAAAGCACTCACCATTGCTTTACTTTTCTGTGTGTGGCGCTGGGGACAGAACCCAGGACCTGTGCCTGCTATCCATGAGCCCGACCACTGAGCTGCACCCCGGGGCCTTCACGATTTCTTTTTTTTGTTTTAAAGGAAGGAGGGGGGAGAAGCAATCTTTAGTTTTTCACGTGACTTTCATTCCTCTGACACTTTGTTATGCACCCGGTGCTGGGGTTTGAACTCGCGTCCTTGCACATGCCAGGGGAGCACTGTAACCACTGAGCCACCGCTCCAACCCCTTCACGATTTCGTAAAACTGGGAGTGAGTGGGACAGGGGGGAGAGAGAGAGAGAGAGAGAGAGAGGGAGAAAGAGAGAGGAAGGAGGAGGAGGAGGGGGAGAGTCGATTTTACTCTTCCGGGCGGCCTTTGTTTCTCCAATGCTTAGCTGTGTGTGTGGTGCTGGGTTTGAACCCGGGCCCTCATGCATGCCAGGCAAGCGCTCCAACGGCTGAGCCACGGCTGCGGCCCCTCGTGTGCGGTTTCCACTCTTCCAGGAGCCCGACCAACCCTCCCGGCTCGGGTTTGCTGCTTGACCTCACCTTGGCCTTTTCCTCTGTGCTTTCACCAACACTATTCCTCCCATCAGGACTGCTCTCCTTACTGCGTCCGCGCATCAGAAACCACCCAGGGCTGGGGTGCAGCTCACGGGGCCCTGGGTTTCGAGCCACCTGCCCCTTCCGCACGGCTCCCTCGCTCCTGCGACATGCGACATGCGCTTGGGTTCCCTCGGCTCAGCACCCTCCACAGCCCGGGCCTGCGCACGCTCGCTGGCTCTCAGCCGTTGCTGTGGGGCGAAGGTGGACGAGCCAGGCAGCTCCTGCTGCTGTACTGCACCTGTTCTCCTCCTGTCCTCTGGGTCCCTGGCAGTGGGACCCACGTTTGAACACCAGGCCTAGAAATCCTGGGCTGGAGGGGAGCTCAAGGGGTGGTCCAGAGTCGTCCACCCTAAGGCAACCTGCCGGCTAGAGAGGCACCGTCAACTTCTCATCTCTCCACAATAAGCCTTTTTTTTTCTTTTTGGTGGCAGGGACTGAACCCAGGGGCACTTTACCATGAGCCACATCTCCAGATATTTTTATTTTTTGAGACAGGGTCTCACTAAATTGCTTAGGGCCTAAGTTTCTGAGGCTGGCCTCAAACTTGTGATCCTCCCGCCTCAGCCTCCTGAGTTGCTGGGATTACAGGCCTGCGCCAGTGCACCTGGCTTTGTCCTTCTTTTTTTAAAGAGAGGACACAGAGAGAGAATCAATTTTATTTAGTTTTTCATGTGACCTTCGTTGCTCCGAGACTTCACTGTGTACATGGTGCTGGGGTTTGAACCCACATCCTCGCACATGCCAGGCAAGCGCCGTAACCGCTGAGCCACCCCTCCAGCCCCAGCTCTCTCCCTTTTTAATGTATGAACTACTGGAAAGCATTCAGATTCACACACCTGCGGCTGGAAACTGTGCAAAAAATAAAGAGGGGAAACAAACCTGAGTCCACCACCAGGTTAATGGCTGAGGTCTTTATTTCAGTTTGTATATACAGTAAAGTGCCGCTGAAAATCAGCAGCGGCCAGACAGAACATAAATTTCTCTCTCAACAATTAGCAGCTTAAGATCTATCAACTACAGTGTTAAAGTCCACGCGTTCACAAGTGTCATTTCTTTAACTTTTCGGTTCGTGCGAGTGAGTCTTTGTTCTTACACACGTTGATAACACACGCTTACAGTCTAGAAGTAAGTTCCCTACTGAGGGTGTCACCTAGCACACACAACACACTCTCAGAGCCGAATTCCCAGGTTTCATTTGGGTGGGGGCTGGGGTGGGACAGGTCTTCGCCTGTGTCGCTTGTGGATTGTAACGTTTGGTTTGGTTTTGGATGCATAGAAATCACCATTTTTGCCTCTGACTGAAGAAACAGGAAATCGGAAACAACCAGACGCAGTGAAGACCACAGGGAAATATGCTCATCATTAGGACTTGGCTAGCGAGGAAGGCTTCATCCCGGGATTCTGCTTGGCACCAGATTTTGACCCCAATTGGGACAGGGGACAGGGGGGACCCCAGTCAGTGGTGTATGAAATTTAGCCTCCTTCTGCACCTCCAGGAGCCAGGGGTAGGAAGCCTTCCTTGCCAGGATGCACCAGGCATACCAAATACCTGAAACTGGACCCAACAGCCCTGCAATGATCACAAGCGGTGTAAAATGATGTCGTTCTACAACCTGACGCAGCCAGCCTCACTCACCCGGGCCAGGCAACGGCATGGACAGATAATTCAGGAATGCTTCATCTCAAAGGGAATGCAAACACAGTCTGGTTTTGTTTTTGAAAAGAGAAGCGCAGAAGTGGGGGCAAGTTCCTATACACAACAAGTGTTAAACAGAGTTTAAGAAGGGCTCTGAGCAGACAAGAGAATCCAAGAACAGCCGCAAGGCATAGAAACTCAAGGCAGCAGGATGGTCAGCAGGAACCAGGGGCAGGCATGGCTGCACACAGCACAGAACGCAGACAGCTGGAGGGCTTGGGCAGGGGCAGGATGTGGAGGCGAGAAGCCACCGAGAAGCCACCACAAGGGCCCACCTGAACTGAAGCCCTTCCCAAGGCAGTTCCAGAGAGGGCCATGGAAATCAGGGGGGCCTGTGTGGCTGCAGCTCTAGGGCTTTCCAGAGGTGAAACCTTCCTTTCATAAGAAACTGTCTCAAAGGCAAACGGGAACAAGCGCAAGCCAGCTGTCACAGTGACTTACAGTGCCTTCGAATCGAGCCTTTGCAGCCTCTGTGAGGTAGGAGACTCAAAGGTCCTGTCCACTGGATTTCTGCTAGGGCATCTATTTTTTTAAATAACTGTGTGGGGCTCTGCTCTTCTGTGAAAATTAAGCTAAAGCAGAAACTGCTAGTTTGACAAGGTCTTAAGTGTCCTTTGGCACTCCTGCCTAAAGTCACTGCAATAGTTTTAGGCAAAGTTAACATTGTAAGAATATAGGCTTGGGGACAGTTTGTTTTTGGCATGAACATGAATTAGTTCTAATGATTTTTTTTTTTTTTTAAGTTTTAAAGTCACCCCTGTGGTCCCTGCTCTGGGTGCTAATTGTGAGGTGAGCGACACTCATCTGGGGAAGGGGTGAAGACTGGGCTACCTGAGTTAAAATATCAAAGTGGTTGCGGAGATGACGCACTGGCCCTGAGAAGGCCAGCTCGCCAAAGCGAAGGGAGGCTGGAGCTGGCAGGTGTGCCGTCCTTCCCGACACGCAGGGCCACGGTCTAGGTCCGGGAGAAGTTCCTGGCATGGGAGCATCAAAGCGCGCTTTGCTTTTCAGGCTGCACAGGACGAGGGAACAGCGTCTGTGACCCAATACTACAAATAATCCTACGAGGAGATCAACCAAGCTCCCTAGGCAAGCTCCAGGAGTTCAGGTCGCACCAGGACGACGGAACTGGTCACGGGATGGGGAAGAAGGCTCAGCTCATTTCCCTAAGCGTCTATGAAGTCCACTGAGCATAGTTAGGGTAAGAAGTCAGTCTCGATGAACAGGAAGCTGGCAACACGTGTGCCCAAGGCTTGGGTCCTTCTAACCTGACAAGTCCTTTTCTGCTCCTTAGAATCACCTTCAGCAGATCCTCTTAGGCAGACAGAATAAAGCTTTGAAATTAAGGATGCTGGGGCCAAAATGCAGACAGAAGACTCCACATCACTTTGGTTTCGGTAATTAGGGGGTGTTAACAATAAATTAAGGACACACAAGGAATTCCTTAGCACTCTCTCATAACACAGTCTCAGTTCTTCCTAACGACAGCCCCAAGGTCACTAGGTGAATATCTACTCGGGGAAACAAACCCCAGTCCTACCACGCTGTTGGTGGAAGCAGCATCCCCTCTCCCTGTGCACCCCATGCCTCTCCAACCAAGCCAAGCCCAGGAAGTGGGGGTGTGGGGTGGCAGACACCAAAAGGCAGGAGCAGTCAGAGGAGGGAGTTTAAGCTGCATCTCAAAACAAGGGCGGCACTGGCAGAGTCTCTTCCCCCAACTGTTTCAAGACAAGAGGGGCAGCACACTTAAGTATCCACACGTCTTCATTTAAAAACATCACTTCTTTATTTCAAAGGAAAAATAAAAGACCCTCCCAACCCTTTCCAAAAAAACCCAATAATAATAATAACAATAATAAAAAATCCTATTAGAAACCATAAGGAAGCACTGAGAGTTTGAGTATTACATTCTTCAAGTATGCTGTTCGGATTTTTTATTAAGTTGGTAACTATACACATATTAAAAAAAAACCTTAAAAGTGCGGTCAAGGGATTTTGCTTAAAATCATGGATTTGGAGGGCTGCTTCGAAACACTGCAGTAGGACCGTGCAGTGATCCTGTGGGGCACGAAGCTCTCCCTTCTGTATCCCAGCAAAGTTAGGGGACCAGGTTCAAAAGTGATCAGACTTCCAGGGTTAGCGTGAATGGCCAACTTGTGTGAGAAAGCCTGGGAGATCCACGCGTTCTTCCACGGACAAGGAAAATCCACCCTGAATCCAAAAATTCAGACATGGAATGTGGTAGGATTTCACAGTAAAGTTAGTGTGGGGCGGGGAGAGGCGCAGGGCCCACACGAGGCAGGGTGTTAGGTGCGACTGGTTTGCCCTAACCGGGTTCCGTGTGTGGTTAGTGGGTGAGTGCAGTCCTTCAAGCCACGATTCAGAGTGCCCTTCTGTGTGCTCCAGATGTTGGTTCACGTTAAAGGACTGTTTAAGATTTGCATCCCAAGGAAAATCATGCTACATAAAAATGATCCAAGATTTTCGCCCAAAAAACTTCTTGGATAAAATCTAAAAAATACTATTGCAATTGCGCCTCTTGAAGAAAAAACATTATTCTAAATGTAAACAGATTCACTCAACTCTTGTTGCTGTAGAAAACTTGAGAGTGGTAAGTTGCTGCCTGACTCGCCACCGCATGCACGCACCGGAGGGGAGCACAGCCGTCTTGCGCCAGCATCATCTGGGGGACGCGAAGAGCCGTTCCAGGTAGCTGAAGAGGGCGTCCCAGTGCTTCCAGAGAAAGGCGATGAGAAGCAAGAGGAACAGAGTGCTGAACGTCCTGTTGCGCGTCTTCATGAGGGGGACCACGCAGTTGGCCACTGTGGACACGAAGACCAGAAGGACAGCCATGACGGCCAGCAGGATGTTGATGAGCTTGCCCAGGAGGTTGCGCGCAGTGGCGTTCTCCAGCCCTTCCAGCTGCACCACCTGCTGCTGCTGCTGCTGCAGCTCCATCTTGGAGATGCGCGTCTGGCAGGCCTCCAGCGCCTCCTGCGGGCCCAAAAGGACGGTTAGCCTGCGCAGGCACACCCAGGGCCAGCCTGCCGCACCCTGAGCTACATCAGCGGCTTAAGATCTGCCCGAGCCCTCGATCTAAGAGGCCAGTGTGAAATTCATGACAGTGACTGTTGTTCCCACTGCCGCAGTCCTGCGAGACGGCTCACAGGACACAGTGGCCACACTGTCATTAATTTGGTCTAGAATGTTTTCATGACAAGAACTCAAATGTATGGTTTCATTTACAAATCATAAATCTAGCTGGGCGTGGTGGCACGCACCTGTAATCGCAGCGACTTGGACTCCGGAGCCTGAGGCAGGAGGATCTCAAGTTCAAGGCAAGCCTCAGGAACTTAGCAAGACCTCCCCCTCTCCCTCCCTTCCTCCCTTCCTTCCACGTTCACTCCCTTCCTTCCTTCTTTCCCTCTCCCTTTCTTTTTTGTACTAGGGACTGAACCAAGGGGTACTCTACACTCAGCTACACCTGCACCCCATTTTATTTTGTTACAGGGCCTTGCTAAGTTGATAAGGCTGGCCTTGAACCTGTAGTCCTCCTGCCTCAGCCTCCTGAGTAGTTGAGATTACAGGTGTGTGCCACCGTGCCTGGCTGCAAGACAGGGTTAAAAAAAAAAAAAAAAATATATATATATATATATATATATATACACACACATATATATTTAAAAATTATATACTTTTATAATATAATATATATTTATAAAATGGGCTGGAGATGTAGATCAGTGGTGAAGTGCCCCTGGGTTCAATCCCTACTTCCACTAAAACTTAGACAGAAAAAAACCTCTAAGTTGCATAGAACGCACATACTTTATGAGCACAAAAATAAATTTTCAAATGGGACCGTTATTCTTGCTAGCGTCCTCAATTCCGGTCCCTGCCCTAAGGTAACAGTGTAGTCTGGTGTGAGTTCGTCCTTCGGGCTGTAGTTGAGTGTACACAGGGATATGTCCAGGATGATCACTTTATTTCCTACCTAACATAAAAACTTACTTCTCTCTCTCCGAATGGGTCTTAGTGATCTCCCCTGTTGACACCTAGTGACCGTTATGCTAACTGGGACCCAGCATTTACAGTGTGGCCATTCAGTCAGTTCCTCCTTGGGGAGCGTTAGGTTCTTCCCCGCTTCTCCGCGCTGACAACGATGCAGATGCTATTCTTTGAACACACGTCCTTGCACACACACACACGCTCGTGTCTCTTCTTTCTGGAACTGGGGATTTAACCAAGGGGCACCTTTACCACTGAGCCTGGACTTCAGCACAGAGAAGTGTGACCTGCCTGACAGCACTACACACCCTTCTAGGTTGATCTGTGAGGACAACGCGGTGCCCACACCCGAGACCAAGTGTCAGGAGTGCTCTGCCCTCCAAGCCCTTTACTCCAGAGTTTTGTGATTTGCTGTAACATTCAGGGATCAGAACCCATTTCCCTAGCTATGGAGAGTCATCTTCCAAGGTTGGCAGCGGCTGGAACCTTGGGTTTTTCTGGCCTTGGTTTCTTTCTTCCTGGTACTAGAGACTGAACTGAGGGGCTCTTTGCCACTGAGTCACATCCTCAGCCCTTTTCATTTTGAGACAGGGCCTCACTAAGTTGCTGAGGCTGGGCTCAAACTTGTGATCACCCCGCCTCAGTCTCCCAAGTTGCTGGAATTACAGGCATGTGCCACTGTGCCTGGATCTGGCCTTGGTTTCAATGGGTCCCGATTTCCTGAAATGTCAGGTAAGGCTCAGGTAGCAGTAAACTGAAGCTAGCTAGAGAATGAAGAGATAATGGATCTGCCCAGTTCAGAACCATCTTAGGGAGAAAAAAACTTGTAGACACTGCCTTGGTTCCTTACGTGGCTGTGCCCGAGCCTCCTGGCCGCTCCTCTTCTCTGAGACAAGGTTCTTTCAAGATGCTTTCATATGGCATCTTGCTCCCTTAGAAACAAGGGGAAATTACATGTTCTATTTCTCCATGGAACAGACAGCTAGGCTCTTCACCTTAAGCACTACTGCCCCAAGGGGAGTCTCTGCAACTGTGCACAGTGCATCTGGAAGACATCTGGATTTGGCAGCTGGGACAAAGACCCTCTTTCTCAGGCTCAAGACAGACAAGATGGCTATCAGATTTGTCAGAGCTTCTCCTGAAGCAGACAGAAAGCTCTGGCTCTCACAGAGCCCACCACGAGCCTAAGAAACACTCCCACGAACCCAAGTCGACCCCCGTCACCGCAAGAGCAGGGGAAGCTCCAGCTGCTGCAAGCCTTTCCTGACGCTGCCCTTCCCACCCCCCCTCCTGTCCCTCCCACCCTCCTGCATTCCGTTTTTCCGCTGTTCTTCATGCCAACCTGGATGTCCCGGGCCCGTTCATAGGACTGATATGCGATTTTCTCTTCCATGCTGGCCAGTTCCTGTTTCAAGTTCAAGATTTCATTCTGGTGGAGTTCCGTTAGGTCATTTAGTTGTTCTTCTAACCGTTCACATCTAAGGAGGGAAGAAAGGTTAGAATTTTATGCGTTCTGTGGATAAATAATTGACGTTCAACCCCCCCAAATCCGTTCTGCAAAGGAAGAAAATAAACGCCCAAAGAACTGGCATGGGCAGCTTGTCACACGGCCAAGTCACACAGCGGCATGGCTTTTGCGGAGGTCTGCTATAGAGGCCGTGTACTGCACTCTGAGTAGCAAGACCCAGAGTCCAATGAAGCGGAACTGACCTTCCAGCTGTCACGGGTGCCACCTGGAGCTGGTGAGTCAGAGCCCTAGAACGCCAGAGCCAGGGGCATTTCCATCAACAGCTGCTTATGGGGAGTCGACTGTGTGCACTGGGACACTGTGGTAAGCAAGGCGACTTCAGGTGTGGAAAAGTAGAACAAAAACCGACGGGGCTACAGGGCGGGGTGCCTGGAAGCGGGAAAGCTGCAATGGTCAGGGGAGGCTGCTGGCCTGTTCCGCAATGAGGGCCAAAGCCTGGGTGCCACGGAGGCACGGGGGGTGAGGGAAATGAGGTGCGGAAGGAAGGGCACCTTACGCGGAGGAACAGCAATCGTGCAGTTCTCAGGAAGGGAACAACTCAGCAGGGCTGAGGGACAGAAAACAGGCCACAGCGGTTGGAGCCAAGCAAAACCCAGGAAGAGTAGGCAGAGAAGGCGCCTGGGTGGAGGGAGACGTTTGCCCATCTTGCACCACTAGCACGCAGGACCACACACAGGAGGGACTTGGGCAGGGCTTCACAGAACCAGGAGGATTAGAACAGGAGGCAAAAACGCAGAGTAACTAGATCTCAGGGGTGGGCAGAACTGCGATTCTGGAAACAGCGAATGGGGAAGCGCAGCGAGTGGGGGAGCGGCAGGCGCAGCTCATCCCCGGCAGGGGCAAAGGTGCAAGGCCAGGAACCGGGGGCTGAGTGGGCAGGAGAAGGGCGGAAGGCTGCGCATTAAAACAACTGGAAACTGGGGGAAGACAGGGAGGAACACTGTGTCTCCAGTTCCTGGTGACTAGAATGCAGTCCTTGGTCTATCAGGGGCAGGGCCACCCCCAAAGGGAGCATCTACCACCACGGAGGGCAGGACTGTGTCTGAGTGCTAGAGGAATCGCAAACACTGCAAACTAGTCCCTTTAACTGTCCCTGTTTCTGACGCATCTGCAGCAAGTGGACTTCGAAGGAGCGCCAAGGGTCGCCGTTTCCTGTCGCATCACCACCGCATCACCACTGACTGCTCTCCCTTTCAACAACTATATCCTAGATCCTAAACACAGCCCAAATCCACTCCTTCTCTAGGAAACAGGGTTAAAACAATTTTAAAAAGCCCCACTCTGACCCTTTTCACTCTGAACTCTACTGAGCTGCGCTCTGTACTTTCCCGTGTGCTGAAACTCTATTGCTGAAGTGAGCAAAAGGCCTGCGTCCCCGTCGCCTTCCTGGGTAAGGAGGGCGACGTCCCCGACCCTGCCTCTTCCTTTACCTGCGGCCTGCAGGTGCCCTCTGTGGAACTCACTTTCCACCAAATTTTAATGCCATAGGTTATGTTAACAAGCTGTCGTTTAGTGATTGTCCTATTTTAGCCAACTATTTTGTGCTGTTTTTAGTGCCTGCTAATTTCTTCAGTATCTTTTTAGAGAGGATGGGTTTTAAAGTGGTATTCTGGAGTGCTGCCTCACTGGGGCTATCGCTCAGCGGTGGAGAGTGCTCAGCGTAAGGCCCTGGGCTCAATCCCTGCTACCAAAAAACAAAGACAAAACCAAGCCAAACCAATAGCCCCCGCCCTCAAAGTGCAGGTCTCTTGTGACCTAAAGGAGAGGGTGTATCTCTTATGCTAAGTGTCTGTCGGGCTGTTGGGAGGCAGGGATGGAAGGCCACCAGCCTGACGAAGGCAGGCCCAGGAGACATCTGGGGCCTGTGTTCCACAGGATACTGCCCCAACCTCTCGGTGCACAACCAAGCCTTGCAGGACTGTGGGTGGCTTGCCTGACATTAAGCAGGGCTCCAACAGAACGGACTAAAGTTGGCATCAACAGCTTTTTTTTTCTTTCCTACTAGGAGACTGAACCCAGGGGTGTTTAACCACTGAGCCGCATTCCCAGCCCTTTTTTTAAGGAATTTGAGACATAGTCTTGCTTACAGGCCTAGTGAAGTTGCTGAGGCTGGCCTTGAACCTGCCTCGGCCTCCCGAGTTGATGGGATCGTAGGTGTGCACCACTGTCCCTGGGAAGCAGCAGCTACCGCACAGATTCCCTTCAACACCAGAGAGGGCAGCTGTCATCTTCATTGTATAGATGAGGAAATCAAAGCTCAAAGAAGTGCCAGGTCCACATGCCGGAGGGCACACACAGCAGAACAAGGATTTGAATCTAGGTTTCGTGGACTTTAAAATGTAAGGATTTTTTTTTTCTGTTTTAAAGAGAGAAGGACAATGAGAGAGAATAATTTTTTTTTTTAAATTGAGTTTTTCACATGGCTTTTGCTGCTCTGACACTTAGTTGTGTACATGGGTGCTGGGGTTTGAACCCGTGTACCTGCTCATGCCTGGCAAATGCCGTAACCACTGAGCCACCACTCCAGCCCCAGAACCCAAGGTTTTAAAAACTGAAAAATAATTTTGAGCAAATGCCGTAACCACTGAGCCACCACTCCAGCCCCAGAACCCAAGGTTTTAAAAACTGAAAAATAATTTTGATGCTGGGGGTGGAATCCAGGGTGTGTCTCACGCAAGGCAGGCAAGCATTCTACCACTGAGTTGCACGTCCACAACCCCTAAAACCCAAGTTCATTAACTTTACACATGATGCCACTTTGAAAACAGTCAAGAAGTCTAGATCGACTAAGTCCATTTAAAAGTAAGAAATTGGGGCTGGAGTGGTGGCTCAGGGTTGGAGCACATGCCTGGCTTATTTGAGGACCTGGGTTTGAACCCCAGTACCACATACACAACTGTGTGTCAGAGAAACAAAGGCCAGATGAAAAGTAACTTATAAAAAAAAAATAAAAGAAAGAAATCTGAGCCAGTTTGGTAGTGATCCAAATCACAGAGCCACGAAGGGAGCCAGAGGGCTAAGCTGACATGAGGGCTTGCAGCTTGACGTCAGGCAGAGCTTATGGGGGGCAGAGTGTGCAAGAAAAAGATCATAGACCCACAGTAATTAAACAAAAAGTGTTGACAAGGGTGTGGAGAAAGCTGAGCCCGCATACGCTGTGGGTGGACTTGCAAGACGGCGCAGGTTCTTCAAAACGTTCAATACAGCGATGTCACTTCAGGGACACACACTGAAGAGGAACGAGAACTTGTTTCCACATAAGGACCTGTCCGTGAAGGTTCACGGTAGCGTTATTCACAACGGCCCCCAAGTGTGTAGGAAGAGCTGCAGTAAGGGGCCATCCGGCTGCTCACAAGTGAAGGATCCATATCCAGATTTTTTTTCAAAGAAAGAGAAAGACAGAGAGAGAGAACACTTTTATTTAGTTTTCCATGTGGCTTTTGTTCCTCCCAACTTGTGTACGTGGTGCTGGGGTTTGGACCCGTGTCCTCAGGTGTGCCAGGCAAGTGCCGTAAGGACCGAGCCACCACTCCAGCCCCCAAGTGCCCATATCTTGCACCTTAATCCGTTTGGCACCTGGAGGGACAGCATTTTCTCTCAGCCTCCATGTCTTCTTCTATCTTCATGGTCTTAGTTTCATAACTTACAGTGTTGTTTTTTTCTGTGACACTATGCCAAATGGGTTTGGTGGACACACTGTCCTTCCAAGTGCACAACACGCTTCTCCACGCTGCTATCAGGAAGGCACACGCAGCACACACCCAGGCTCCTGCCGTTTCCCTGGCTGAGTCGGCCACGCAAGCTTCATCCCTTTACATGGAGGAGACTGTCACATACACTTCCTTCTACAGCATGTGTGTGTGTGTGAGACTCAAGTCAACTTTATCCAATCTTTAGAACTCTCCAGAAAGAGTGGAAACTGCTGATCCTGTCCACGTCCTTGCAGAAAATAAAGTCGTTCAGAGATTGAGTAATTTAGTCACGGCTCCATGGTAAGTTACAGCAAAGTCTCCCTAGGCGGAGGCCCTCCCAGGTGAGGAGCTCTATCTATTATCGGCAAGGAGCGAAGCGCAGGGCAGCATGTGGGTCAGTAGCATGAGACAACACGCACGTTCAGAGACTCCCCAAGGAAATTCGCACAGTGTGGACCTCAAGGTGAAGCCAAGACCTGCAAGGCCCGCCGACCCCGCCCCATTAGATCAACTGACAGCTACCAGCGCTGGTCACCTGGGAAATGAACCCTGCTGCACTCACAGCTCTGGGTCCTGTAGCAAGCACCCCACTCTGCAGGAAGCATCAGGGAGGAAGAGGGCCCTAGAGCCGAGGCTTCAGTTCCATCTGATGAACAAAGACTGTGCCCAGACGCCCTTGGTGGGCTTGGTCGCAGCCCTGGAGGACTTCACTCGCCTGTCATCACAAGAGCACGTCCCTTCATTTGTTGGCCCAGCCCTTGGGAGTTTGTTCCTCTGTTTTCTTTCACAACTGTGCAAACCATAGTTTGAAAGCATGAACCTGCTCATACCCGGCACTGAGATTTTTTAGTACCACAGCCTCAGTGTGGTTTATGTAACTTCATGTGAAATTCTGACCTGAAAGTAGGCTAGCAGAGAGCCCAATAAAAATGATGTGGTGTTCTTTGGGTGGAGGAGTGCGTGTGAGGAGGAATTTAGGGTTCAGCCCAATCTACTTAATCACCATAAGCATCAAAACATCAAAACACCAGCACCAATAATAACAAGCCCTGTGATAACCATCCTCCCCCACGTCTTTTTATGTGTGGCGTCTGCCTCCAAGGAACTCAGATTTATGAAGATATTTCCACATGAGTCCTCAGTCTCCCTCCTCCCAGGGAGGGTCTTCAATTTTATAAGAAATAGATCTGAACCTCCTGGCTCAGACCTCGGTTTTAGATTGGTTTTATTGTTGCCTTTACAAAGTTTTCCTGCACTAATGATCAAATGCAAAATCTGAACAATAAAGGAAACACCATACCGTAGCTCCTCCAGTTCCCCACCTCCTCCACTGCTAATACTGCACCCTGTTGCTTAGGACCCTGGCCGGGGTTCACTTTCCATCCACAGGTACCCTAGGGAATTCAGAGAAAGAACATCTTTCTCCGAATAATTGTGCACAGCCTTTCACAAGTGAGTTTTTAAAGCCAGCAACTGCCCTTTAAGGGACGTTAACCCCATCGCAGGATGTTTTCAGCGAGAGTTCTCTGGACAGCCGAGGCAAGGTGGGGTGGGCTCTTGCACACGACTGGCCGGGGCTTGCCATGCAGCTCCATCAGGAACACAAACTAGCACAAGGCCAATAACTTCACTCTGAGGATTTTTCCCTTAAGTGCCCTTTCTAATTCATCACATCCAAAAGGACTCTAGAGACCTAAAAATGGCTTGAGCTTAACTACTAAAAAAAAAAGAAAGCCTTAACATTTCACTTTTTTTAAAAAGTAGGTCATATCACATTTTGGTAGATGAAATCCATCCCTCATTCAGAGTAAAACCTGATCTACACAGTATGAAACATAGCCAGAATTTTTTTTTTTTTTTAATAGAGGGAGAGAGGGAGGGAGGGATGAAAGGGAGAGTCAATTTTTTTAAATTTAGTTTTTCACGTGGCTTTCGTTGCTCCGACTCTTCACTGTGTGCGTATTGCTGGGTTCGAACCTGTGCACCTGTGCATGCCAGGCCAGCGCTCAGCCCCACACCCAGATTTTGCTGGAGGGCAACAATTCATAAATGAATACTGACCTTGCAAAAGTGCTTTGGTCACCGGGTTGGCCAACACAGAAGCCACCTTCCTAGATCAAAGATAAGCCAGAGGCACTTCTGAGTTAAATTCCTGATGAGTGAGAAGCTGGGTGAGTGCGCAGGCAGGGGACACTTTAGTCTCTGAAAGCGTTGCTGTGCGGGTGTGGCTCCCCGAGAGCCTGCCTGAGAGCCTGCGTCCCTAGTTGGGCAACAGGTCACTAGGGCAAGATGGCTAAAGGAACCCGCAGAGCAGGTACTGAGGAAGACACGAAGAACTAGGTCCAGGGCTGACGCCACAGGCACCTGCACACGAGACACCCAAGGTAGCCTGTGCCAGCATCTGACAAAATGCAGAGGCTGAGCTGGGGTAGGGAATGTGACAGGCTGGGAAAACCTGAATTACAGACTCCTGGCTGAACTGGGGACAATGGACTTTTTTTCTCTTTACTTTTTTGCTGTCTTGTTTGTGTTGAGACCTGAGGAGAAGCTAAGAAAGGGGAAGCAGTACAGCGTCAGTCCCCTCAAAGAGTAGGCAGTGCGTATCTTAGTGACCAGAAGCGACAGAAACCCAAAGAATACTGGAGTGAAGAAAACCTGCAGGGGCCTTCTGGGCAATTCAGGGGCTTGGCAACTCCAGTTTTCCAGTGTCCTGCTTAGCCCCAGACTTTTTTCCCCTTCTTGTGTAGTGCTGGGGTGGGAACCCAGGGTCTTGTCCATGCCAGGCAAACTGCCTACCTCTGAGCCACGCACCCAGGTGCAGATTTCCTATTTCCCCAGAAAATCGGAAGCGGGAGGAGGAGGAGGAGGAGGCATTTATTGAGTTCCCACTCGATTTTGCCCTGGACTGGTGCTGGGGACGGCTCCAGGGCTTCTTACACGCCACACACATGTTCCGTCAGAGACAGGGCTGCAGCCCCCGAGCACGTACGCGTGATGCTTCCATATGCATGATCTCATCTGGCAACCTCCACAACTCCGTACGACAAACACCATTACCGTGTTACTCTTTTTAAAACTGAGACTCACATAAAGTATGTGATCTAGTCATCCAGGCCACACAAACTTGAGTGGCGTCAGAACGGGCAAGTAACTTCACCTTATCCAGGTCCGACGATTTGGTGGGATTATGAGTTAATTATTTTCTCCTCACTCCCGCTCTACAATCTCTGTCGTGACTAAGTTGGGAAAAGCTCACCTGTAAATCCCTTTATAGAAAGTTTTACACTTCAAAAGAAGAATTTCCTTATTTTTAAATTTTATTTTGAGATGTGGACTCCTTAAGTCACCCAGGCTGGCCTAGAATTTGTGATCCTCCTGCTGTCTCCAACTCCTGAATAACTGGGATTACAGGAATGTACCACCATGCCCGACAAGTGCATCTCCTAATTGTTTTTTTCTCAATATTCCATATTCTCCATTTCTATTTCAAATATACTGTCTAAATCTAGCTTTGTTGACTCTCAGATGAATTTTCAGTCCATAGACACTAACACTTGGAATAAAGGGGCTAAAGCAGCTATATCTGCACTCACCTCTGACTTAAGTCCTGTGATGATAAAGTCACCTTCTCCTGGCTGGGACTCCTACACCCTGTGCCTAACTGGGCTGGCATGGCTACCGTCTACCGCATGTGCTGATGCTCATGGTGACTGCCTTCTGCCGTTTGCTTTTGTGACTAAGTGTGATTTAAAATACCTCTGGGCTTAATACAAACATTCCAGTAGCTGATTTCCAAAGGACAATAACTCCCTTACAACAGAAGCTTTCAAGAAGGCCCATGAGCCGGGGGCGGGGGGGGGGGTTCCAGCCTGCCCTGCCCGCAGCTCTGCTCTGTGCAGTGACTGTGGCTCTGTCCCCTCAGCAAAAATCACGCCAACACCACAAGACCCCTCTGCGTTTCCAGCTTCCGCTCATTCTCAGCGCATCTTGCCATGGCTGAACCTTTTCTTCCGGCACTCTTATTACAGACATTACACCCCTGTGGGAACAGACCTAGTCCTCGGATTTTAGCAGCAAATTAAATAGATGAGAAGTGGTTTTATTGTGTGACCCAGCAAAAGTCTGTGTTTCTGGGTTTCAGTGTACTCATCTGCAAATTAGGTTAACCTAGATATTTAAGGTCCGGTCCCTCTTCTGAAGTACCATGAGCCCAGGTGCCGCTAACAGACCTGGGGCAGCACTTGAAAGGGATGCAGAGACTCGCTGGCCCAGAACAATCTGAAGCCAGTGCAGAGCGTGGTGCTAAAACAGAATTTCTAAACCTGGTCCCAGTGTGACCTCATGGGAACTCGAGGGCCCGGTGCAAAGCTCAACGACTAAACCCCTGGTTCTGGAGCAAGGCTCAGGGGCGTTCAGTGGCAAGGTCTGCTGTGGAGGCTTCCAGCTGAGTGCACATGGGGGCTTCAGCAACACCGCGCCCATCCTGGCACAACCGTGGGGCGCACTCTCTACTCCACGGGTTTTAACGCTCTGGCTGGTCCAGAGTTAGGCACGTGGCGGTCTTGGGAGCTACCGGGCCTGGCACTGTTCACTGGGTAGAGGGCGGTGGGAGCATACTGAGAAGGGTGCTGACCAGGGGAAGCAGTGAATGCAGAGGGTGCCCTATCTGAGCTGCATCCCTAGCCCTGGGGCGGGGCTTTCTTTAAGTAGATTTCTTTCTTTTTTTTTTTTTTTTTAAAGAGAGAGGGACAGTGAGAGAGACAGAGAAAGAGAGAAACAACTTTATTGAGTTTTTCACATGGCCTTAGTTGCTCCAACACTCAGTTGCGTACGTGGTGCTGGGGTTTGAACCCGGGTCCTCGCTGAGCCACCGCTCCAGCCCCAGATTTCAATCACCCATCCTGCTATACTAGCTTGAAAAACTTTCCAGAGCCTGCACATCCACAGAATTTTATAAAATATTCTTGAAACAGTGACTCAACTTTTAGCAAACACACATTTTGACCTGGGAAAGACCCGATCCCCATGCCGATGCAGCTGGAGCGTCTTAGAACCAGACTAGTCTTTCAACTACGCAGATTTCAGGGTGAGCCTGAAGCAAGACTTGTCTTGGCATAAAAACACTGGATTCAAAGTCAAAGAAAACTGGATGTGAAATCTGGCTTAGTGCTTACTACCAAGTGACCTTGGCCGATTCTCAGCCTCAAGCCTCTCATCTATGAGGGCAGATGGTGCAACCACCTGAAGGACTACTGTGAGGGTGAGCTTAAAGCATCCAGGCCGGAGAGGTGGTGCACACCTGCAGTCCCAGGGACTTGGGAGGCTGATGCAGGAGGATTAAGTTCGAGGTCAGCCTTAGCAATTTAAACAACCTAACAAGATCCTTCTCAAAATAAGAAATAAAAAGGATGGGATGTTGCTCAGTGGCAGAGTACCTCATTCAAAAAAATAAAAAGTATCTGGCATCGTGCACATCCTAGGAATGTGGCAAGTGCCCTTCGTCATTGTCGTCATCAAACAATGAGCAGCAGCACTGTGCATGGCCTCCCCTGTCAACTCAGACGTTAGTACGATAAACTACAGCATCGAAAAAATAAAGATGTATCTATGGGCAGGGAGAGAGAGCTTAGTGGTAGAGCACCTAGCATTTCAGAGCTGCTAGTTCGACCCCCAGCACTGGAAAAAGTCATCTAGAGTATCCAGAACGGCGCGTGCGCATTTAATGGCTCATGGTCTCCATCACACTTGGTCACAGAACAGTTCACAAAGTTCATCCTTAGCCTACTTCCTATTTAGACGGAACATGCAACACAGCAGACGCAACAGCAGCCTGGCAGCGCAGCTCAGTGGCAGACGCCCGCCTAACACGAGCAAGGCCCTAAGTTTGATCCCTAGCACCAGGGGTTATGGGGGGAAGGAAGGGGAAAAAGAAAAAGGAAAAAGAGAGGGGCTGCTGCAGACAGCTGAGCGTGAAGGAGGTGAGGCAAGGAGAAGCAACCACAGCGACGCAGACGGACAGGTGGACTGCACTCGCCAGGCCCATCTTCCGCACACGCACGCGCAGCCTGGCCTTCGGCACTCCGGGCTGCAACACTGCACTCCAGCTCTTTCCGTAGGTTATAACGCTTGAGCGCATTTTGTTCAACGGAGGCAGAGAAACCTCTCCAAGAACGCTGAAAATGTGAGAAGCTCTGGTGCTTAACACAGGATCCAATTTGCGGGGAAATCTCACTTATATGAAAGACCAACAGAGGCGGACAAACATACGCACCGTGCAACGCCGTGGAGACCCTCAACCGCCGTGCACAGCGACCGCCAACGCAGAAAAGCCTCGCGAACCAAGCGGGACCTTTCCGCTGTGGTGGGAAAAAAAGACCCGCTTCCTCCGAGATTTGTTTTAGGAAAACCATCCTACGGCTGAAGTGCAGAAGCAGTCAGGTCGGATTACCTGAGCGCCTCCTCTCCAGCCCCCAGGCCTCACCTCTTTCAGAAAACGGAAAAGCTTTATTTTCTCTTCATTCCAGAAAGCCAGCCACTTCCCTTCCACAGAAGCCTACAGTGCGATGAGCTAAAGCTCGCTCACCACCGCCCAGACGAGGGGTGACGAGGAGCCAACGTTCTGTTCTTGTCTCCGCTTTATTTTAAATGGATACAAAGGTAGGTCTTGGGAGATGTGGGCTTTTTCTCTCTAGATTTTCTGACCTGCGCTGGCCTTGAAGACATTAGAAACCACCCGTTCAGAACAAGACTCCAAGTGGTGTTTTTTTTAAGCCACTGACTGATGAGCCCCTGGCAGGGGGCTGCTGACCATATCCGCGGAGCAGAGCGCCACGGGCCCAGGCACTGAGCAACTGTCTCACATAGATTTCATCTGAATGTCACAACAATCTTGCACAGGATCGTTATTATTTCCATGTCACAGATGAGGAAATCAGGCTTAGAGATGTTAAGAAACGTGCCTTATTTCCAAGGTTAGTAAGCAAAAGGACAAGAATCTGAACCTGGGACTTAGGTTTACTATGTTGTGTATTTCATTTTTAGAGTCCACCTGAATATTCAGAATATTTAGACTGCCCACTACCTTAGACATCAAGTCCTCAGTATATTAAAGTATACTCAAAAGTATACACTGAAATAAAAACAGCAATGTGTTTGTGTGTGGGGCTCACTTTCTCCTCCACTCCTCTGCTCTTCTCCCTTGAAGTCCGAAGCCAGAGCTGAGGGTGGAGAGCACAGGCAGGCTTGCACCACAGGGGCACGCGGACCACCCGAAAAGAGCTTGCCACCTTAACTCTCCTCAGAGCTAGCTAACACATGCAAACTATTTACTTCTGGCCCAGAGATTTTCTCAAGAAAATAAACTTCTGAAAACATCACTTTTATGTTTAAGAGGTGAAAAGAGACCTTAAGAGATTGTTTAACCCCTGACACAGCAGAAGTACTGAGGGTTCCCTTTAGTTAGTAACTGGAACCAGTCCAAATCTCAGGTCCTTCAGCAGCCAATCTGCAGCTCTGTGGCTCCCATAAGACGTCCTGGCCAGGAGCAGGCCTGTAATCCCAGGGGTTCAGGAGGCTGAGGCAGGAGGACTGCAAGTTCAAAGTCAGCTTCAGCAACTTAACGAGGCCCTAAGCAACTTAGCAAGACCCTGTCCAAAATAAAGTATAAAAAGGACCAAGGATGTGGTTCAGTGATCAAACCCTGCTGGTACCCAAAACAAAAATAACAAGCAAAGAAAAAGCCCATCCTCCATCTGCATCATAAGGCAGCCTGTTAGAATCTGAAGGAGCACACCATGGGGACACTACTGCTCTCTGCAGGTGAAGAAAACAGGGGGAAAGGACACAGCTAAGAGAGGTCTCAGATAAATATGTAGCACAACATGAAACCCAAAATAAGACACCGTGCTTGGGGTGTGGCTCAGTGACCATGTGACCCTTGCTCAGTCCCCAGCACAGGTCGTGGGCAATGGGGAAGAGATCAGTTTCTACCTTTGGCACAGATTATAATTCAAAGCATTTAGCCCTCTGAAATTCTCCACTGTAGAACCATTCCATGTTTAAGTCTCCTCCCATTCAAACATGTGCCAGTTCATCATAAAAGCAACAGATACCTATGTGAATTTATTTCCAGCTTAATCTTTCTACCCTAGTTGCTCAGGGAAGTGTTCAGAGCTAAATATCTACAGGGCTCTCTAGCTTGGTTCTATTTTTGGTACTTGCAGCGTCTGCTGAATTCAGCCTAACAGTTACAGGCTTCCGTGACTGTGTGGTCCTGTGATT
Organism: Aplodontia rufa; assembly: GCA_004027875.1. Classification (NCBI taxonomy): domain Eukaryota; kingdom Metazoa; phylum Chordata; class Mammalia; order Rodentia; family Aplodontiidae; genus Aplodontia; species Aplodontia rufa. Next base: position 58,053 of record PVKS010001307.1, read on the forward strand.
ATGAATAAATGGATGGAACGCCTTAGAATGCATGGGCTTCATTTTAAAGTCGTAAGCTGGAATAGGGGACGGGAGAGCACCTCACTAAAAGGCTTCATCAGCGTGTGATCGTGGGAGACATTTAACTGCTATCCCTCCATTTTGCCAGCTATGAAACACAAACTTAATGTGGATGTCATGTGATGCTCCGGAGAAATATAAAGAATTTCTGAAGCTACTTCCCCATAGCCAGAAAAGGGAAGGGAACTCATCTTCCCCCAAAATAATTTATGAATTTAATTCCATGTAACTTACCTATATCGTTCCTCCTGTAAGGTCTGCATTATTAAGGAATAGTCCCTCTGATAGTGTTCCTTGAGGGTCTCAAAGGATTCCTCTAGTCTGGCCTGGGTTTCCCGGATCTCCTGGATCTCATGCAGCAGTGCATCAGGTCCTGAGCTCTGCATGTCCAGGGTGTTTGCTTTGGAGCTGTATGCTCCTACAGCGATGCCCCCGGCACTGTTGGCGCCCACTGAGCCTGAAGTGGCACTAGAACAATCTTCCTCACTACCATATTTTGGGCTTGACTGGAAGTTCGAAATCACCCCCAAAGCCTTGCCCCCATCATCCACTTGCCCCTCCTCTAAAGAGTCCTTGAGGTTGGGGATGTTGTCCGCACTGCCAAATTTGTTCCGAATCAGTGATGCAATCTCCCTGGGTTTTGAGACCACGGCTCCTGCTGCTGAATGGGTGGCCTGGGAGAAGCTGGAAAATCCACCTTTGACACTATCCACCACGCCTTCACTGAAGCCAGTCACCTTTGCGCCCACGTCCTTCAGTCCCTGGTGCATGTCCCTGAAGACATCCTTGGGCTGCCGGGGGATCCCATTCTGCTCTACTTCTCGGAGCTTTCGATGGTAGTGCTCGAGTTTCTTCTGTAGCTGGAGGATGGTTTGGGCAGACTTCTGATTCTTCTTCTCAAAGACCTGCTTGATGCGGGCGGCCTGCTGCTTGTCCGCGCTGTTGGCAAGCTTCAAGTACTCCGCGACGTTGTCGTCCCGGGCGGTCTGCGCAATCTTGATCTGCTCGGTGAGCTTCAGGATCTTCTGCTGTAGGTGCGCAATGGCAGCCTTCGTGCGCTGAGGGTCTGGAATTCCATCCACAGACTCTGCGTGGATGCTGCCGTCAGTGCTGGAGGCCACTGCACTGGAAGTCTGGGCGAGGCTGCTCACTTCCAACCGCTCGATCTGGGCATAAAAGCAAGAGGTGGATGTTAGAAGGAGCTCCAGAGGACTGCCACTCCAGAATGCATAGTCTGGAACGTGCTGACGTTTTACTACCCTCAACTCTCAACGCGGAGCGCTGACCTGTGCTTTCCACCGGCCTGCCTCCCTCCTCGTGGATACCGTCCTGTACAAGTACACTCTGCTTTAAGCAAAACAGACGCAGCGTATGAAAAAAGAGCCATGCAAGCTGCAAACTGGGCGCACTCTTTTGCTGGAGAGTCCATCACAGTACTTGTATGAATAGCAGAGCTGCTGTGTGGGTCTGAGCAGGAATTACTTCACATTCCGCACTCACGCATCAGTGTACCACAAGGTACATCTGCCTCTCAGCTTGATGGTACAAAACGGCTCAGGGTTCAGACATCACTGTAATTCTGATCCGTGCTCACAGACTATGGTCTGAAAATGCTGGCAAGAATGGGTGTATCAGGACTGGGAAGGTAGCCTGGGGGGAGAGTACCTGCTCAGTGTCAGGAGCCAGGGGTTCCATTCCCAGGACATGGGTCAGGGGAAAGAACAGTATGGTATGCTAGTGGCTAGACAGAACTAAATCTTGGATTTTCACTAGTGTCGTCGTACTTTCTTCCAGCACTGGGGAACTGAACTAGGGCCTTGCACATGCTAGGCAAGCACTCTACCACTGCGTTACATTCCCAGGCATTTTTTATATTTTTAAATTTTATTTTTGTGGTACCAGGGATATAACTCAGGGGTGTTCTACCACTGAGCTGCATTCTTAGTCCCCTTTTATATCTTCATTTTGAGACAGAGTCTTGCTAAACTGCTGAGGGTGATCTTGAATTTGCAATCCTTCTGCCTCAGCCTCCGGAGTGCTGGGATTTATAGGTATCTTTTTATCTACATGGTGTGAAGGATAATAGAATCATTTTCTATTCTAATAAGGGACACTTAATCGGTAGCTGGAGACTAGCAGAGGTAAGAATGGGAAGGTACTGCTCAAAGTGGCAAAGGTGACTTACCAAACCACAAGTGCCTGTGATAAACTCAGTCAAGACAATACGAGCCCTCAGAGACTTGGAGAGTAAGATGTAAGCAATTAAACAAAGCAAGGACTAAGGTCAGGACTTTTGGAATTCAAATTCTTAGTTTTATCTGGCAAAAGTTCTGTTAGGGAGGGGACAACAAAGCTCACATACTGTCCTTTCATGTCGGTGAGAACCACTCAAAGGAATCAAAGAAGAAGAAAACCTGTTCAGATTTGAAAATTTCAAATTTCAAATTTCAAAGCAGTTATTCAAAGCTGGGGAGGGGTTGGTCTCTCAAATTTAGAAAAAAAAAAAATCCCTCAAGTGAGTGCCCTCCCGGTACGGTAATCTCATATAGAATAGGAGAGCTGAAACAAGAGGATCACAAGTTTGAGGCCAGCCTCATCAATTTAGGGAGACCTTGTTTCAAAAAGGACTAGGGATGTTGCTCAACTGGTCAAAGCACTCCTGGGTTCAATCCCCAGTCCAAAAAAGAGGGTACCCCGGTGTGTGTGGCTTGTGGTGATAAATTAGAGCAGGGCACAGGTAAAGAGGCTTTAGCACGTGTTCTCTGTTGAGCAGTAACAGAAGTGAATGATGAGTAACCATCTCAGGGAGACAAAGATTCACAGTACACATCTAATTACAGATTTACCACCCTGGAGAACAAGACCATACGCTATACAGCGGTTACCCTGCTGTACTTTCACGCTAATAACACACAAAATCTGAAACACTCGTGAAATGCCAATAGCTTTAGTTTATCATCGCATCCAATACCATTGATGTGAATAAAAAGGTTATTTTATTTCTTAGACGAGTAAGTGAGAAATATTGTGAGTTCAAACAAGATCCCAAGAGACCAGCTTGGGCAATTTGGTGAGCCCCTGTTCCTGAATAAATTAAGAGTGCTAGGATTGCAGCTCAGTGCTAGAGTGCTTGCCTAGCAGGTGTGAGGCCCTGGGTTCCATCTCCAGGACCTGCAGGCCCCGCGAGTAATTTAAAATCAAAAAGAAAAACAGAATGGCATTATTATACTAGTGAATAAAAGAGTGTCTATAGCAGACACCAGCACAGTAAGCTTTATGTCACTTCCTCCTCATGCCTGACTCACCTGGGTGCCAGAGGAACTGTGAGAGGCAGCAGGTGGAGGCCAAGCCAGAGCTCTAGGTAAACAAGTTACAAAAAGTTGCAACAGGAGCTCCTGAAAGCCCACATGCTCCAGTGGCCCCATCTCCTGGGCTGCGAGGTTCTTACTGCCTGATTTCCTTTCAGAAGGGGATTTCAAATCATAATTGCAGTATGTAATGTGACCCTGATTATGTGCTTAATAATTCAGACTGAAGTCTAACACAGGAGAATCGCAAGTTAAGATGAACATCAACAGATCTAAGACTACCTAAGCTTACGCGTTCTCTACATTAGTCTCTTTTTTTCTCTTAAGGTTCTGACATTGAAACGAATGTTAATTTATATGTAATCTGGTGATTAAATGTAGATATAGAAAACATTTTTAATTGTTAATATGGAGGATCAAAATTGATCCTAGTGGTGAAAAGATGGCATAGGGGCTAGAATCAAGATTTGCTTATAATTCTAAAATTAAAAAAGATACCACAAAAAACTTTTATTAAAGTAATTATCTACATAAGGTCACATTTAAATGTGATTTTTAGTTCCCTATGAAGAAACAAACGAAGCTAGGCTGTCTTCAATCTGACTTCTGTCCTACTTGGCCTACTGAGAGCCACAGTGTGTCAGACGATAGACAGCTCACAAGGTCCTTGCTTCCAAAGAAAATTAACCCATAGCTGCAGCAAGGAAGGTAGTTTATTTAACACCTGGAGCCAGGAATCACTGGATTATTTAGTATCTCCTAATTTTGGCAGGTACTAACTAGTCTGCTAGTCTACAGCAACAGTTTAGTTTTTAACGTGACTCTTGTTGCTCTGACACCTTGCTGCGTACGTGGTGCTGGGGTTTGAACCTGCATACTGGTGCGTGCCAGGCAAGTGCTGTAACTGCTGAGCCACCGCTCCACCCCTGGCAGGTACTAGTCTTTAAAAAAAAAAAAAGGGAGGAAGAAGTTGAGAAATAGGGCAGGAGTGGAAAGAAGAGAGGGGTGAAATGAGGATGAGGACGAGTGGGGGAGAATGGAGGAAGAGAAAGGGAATATGCCTAAGGAAGAACTACAGGGCAACGGACAATGGGGTCCTGAAGAAGGAAGTCTGTGCTCCAGGCACGGACGATGAATGGTTCTGACTTAGCAGTGAGTTACAAATGCATCAACTGAAAAGTGGCTCCTTTAAAAAAAATACCTTTTGTAGGCATACAGGGTGTCCATATACAAAATGCAAAATTAAGATTCCCAACTCAGTCCCACCAGACAGGCTCCAAAGGTGAAACGCAAAATTTAAAAGCATTTCAAGGGCAGCACTGAGAAGGAGGGAAGGGTGTGCCGTGCTGCAGGTGGAACCCAGGGCCTTCCACATGCTAGGCAAGTGCGCTGCCTCTGAGCTACCTAGCCAGGGTTTCTTAAAGCTACATGAAGAAGCAAGGTAACCGACCTGCTCTGGCAGAGCAGCAGGGAGGCACGGACTTCGGCATCAGTGGCTCAGGTTCAAATCCAACACTGTGACTAGCTGCATGACCTTGGCTAGGTCACTTAACCTCTGTGCCCGTTTCTGCTGTAAGATGAGACAACGCTCGCTCACGCTTCAGAAGACGTGTGAAGAAGAAATGTGTCAAGAAGTACCAAAGTGCTAAAACTTAGGACAGAGTGGCACAGAGCACGCTGTTAGCATGGGCTACATTGATACCATGTGAGCATTTATTTTAAAAATTCAAATATTAAAAGATGCCCTTCCAGGATCTTTCACGCTCGTGGCAATACAAGAGTACTGGAGTTCAACCCTACAGTAAAAGCAATACAGTCACATCCCTCCTATACAGCAGCTGGGCACCTGGACAGCTACTTAATCCTCCTGAGCCCACGAAGCCACATTGTCACCTAGATCTAATTCACAATGACCTGACTGCAAAGTGCCTCCCACCACCAGTTGCCACGAGCAAGGTCGGCACACGGGACACCACCACCTGCGTGACAGTGCCTTCCTGACCATACCCTGACCGTCCTGTCTCCTGTGGGGTTTGAACCCGGGCACTCATGCATGCTGGGCAAGTGCTGTAACCGCCGAGCCACCACTCAGCCCCCTTGTCTTACTGTTAAGAACTCATTTAGCAGACTTGACTTATCTGTTAACTGATACGAAGAATTCATTTAAAGAAGCCCTAGGGAAATTTTAAGCGCAACACCTCCAACACGGATTCATCGAGGGCAGGGCAGAATCGTTAGAGCTTTCGGATGCCTACAACTTTCCTCTGTGAAACAGTGAAGAAATATGTCCCCTTTCCCTAAGTGATCCAAGTGTCAGGGCACGACAGCACCCGGCTTTGAACAACCACGCGTCAGGCAATACGTGGAAAGAGCCCCGGCAGCGAAAGGCCCCGGGTTCACCAGGCCTCAGCAGACTGTGCCTTTGGGTCGCTGACTCATCTCTCTGAGCCCGTTTCCCTCACACACGCACGGGATTATTGTCTGTTCGGGAGGTTTTTTTTTTTGAAAGATATTAAACATGTCGAATGAGGGGCTGGGGCTGGCCTCCGTGGTAAAGGCAGGGTTTTCCCTTGGCTTTACCACCAGCGCCACACAACAGATTATGCCTGGCGGTGCTGACGACCACAGGAGGTCGCTGTTTTGGATTCGGCTCCTGGAACTGGCCCTCACACCAGGCCAGAAATCAGAATGGACCCACTGCCGCTCCTGCACTGCTGCCTCACCTTCCATCAGGTGATGGACGCCACGCTCCGCACAGGCCTAAGAAGCAAGTTTCCTCTCTTTTAATCTTCACAGAGGAAAGGTAACCTAAAGCAAGCTGATGTTAGACAATTACTTATTTTTCTGTTGTTCTGTCTACAATGAAGTAAGCTGGAAATGACTAATTCACCTGTTGTTGTTTCTTCACCTTTTCTGTCCACAAAAACCTCTTCTGGGGCCAGAGCGGTTTCAGCGTGTGCCTGGCATGCGCAGGGACGCGGGTTTGAACCCCAGAATGACGTACACAACAAAATGTCTGAGCAACGAAGGCCAAATGAAAAACTAAATAAGATTCTCTCTTATTTTTCTCTCACTCCCTCCCTATTTTTTTTTTTTTTTAAAGACAGAGGGACAGTGACAGAGAGACAGAGAATCAATTGTTTTTTAGTTACGTGGCCCTCTTGCTCAGACACCTAGCTGTGTACGTGGTGCTGGGGTTTGAACTCGCGTACTCGTGCATGCTGGGCAAGTGCAGCAACCGCCAAGCCGCCGCTCCAGCCCCTCTCCCTCTCTCTTTAAAAAAACAAAACAAAACAAAACAAAAAACCTCTTCTGTTTAACTCACTGAAACATTGTAGTGATGGAATAAAGTGTTGCCTGATTAGAGAAGTAAAAATAAAGCTGGTTAAGATCACTACATCACTGGGCTTGGAGGTGCACACTTGTCATCCTAGCTTCTAGGGAGGCTGAGGCAGGAGGACCACAAGTTTGAGCCAGTCTGGGCCACTGAGACGAGAGCTTGACTCAAAACAAAATGAAAAGGGCTCAGATATAGCTCAGTGGTAGAGCATTTCCCTAGCATGCACGAGACCCTGGGCAGGAATAAAGATCATGAAACTAAACGGCTGCAGTATTTTTAATCTCTGGGAAATTTCATATTCTACACAATAAATAACTTCTGAGACTGACATCATCTTCACATACCTTCCCACCCTTCAACAGGTTTTCTTTCAGAAACTGGGACTCCAAAACTGCCCATTACTCTCGAGACAGCATTCCATATTCTCCCTTGAACGTGTCTCTGCTTCCCTAAACAGGTGTGTCCGTGCCTCTAAGTGACGTGTCCTCATGCGAATGTCTGCAGTGTGTGTCATCCTGAGTTGAGATCCTCCTCCCTGGGAACTCCTTGGATCTCTGTGGGGACAGGCTTACAGGCCTCCACCACCCCATCTAGCAGAGTCCATCCTCCTCATGGTCACTGTGCTCACCAATGGTGCGTTGAGATGTTCTCTTCTGTGCAACTGTGACTTCTATGCTGAGTCGGCACTGCATTGGGAAACAGGGAGGGGACTAGCAGAAAACAAACGCGGACTCAGTTCCATCAGCCCACGGCTGGAAGCTTTTATTTTAAGCATTCCAAACCTTTCCATTTGAAGCAAAAGTCAAGATTCTGCTTAGAATCCCCCCCAAAAGAGACCTTTTTAAATTGTCACAAAAAATTTCACTTGCTTGATAAATAACTCCTTTGCAGACTGGAGGTCCTTAAAGTTTCTCTGATCACAGGGAACAGACTCAGCTTCATGGAGATGTTTCTGGACTGGAGCTAAGTCAGCAGGGCTCCTGCTTGACTTTGCTTTCATCTGGTTTATATAAGTGCTTTGGATGCAATTTGGCTGAGAAAAACAAAGATGTTTCATGACTTAATTTTAAAAAATATCATGACAATAATCCTGGTCATTTCTCAATCTGACATTACAGTTTATCTCAAATGTCCTTTTCTACCAAGTGTCACTTAAGCCCCTCCCCCTCTTTTTTCTACCACAGCACTTTGTAGATTCATCTTCCACAAAGAACAAAGTTTAAAATCTTTCATGGGCGACACTGCAGATTTGGTGAGGAGCAGAGGACACATGCCCTCTCTCCAGGTGTGAATTCTGGCTGGATCTGCAAGTTAGTTTTTAAAATTTTTTTGCAGTATTGGGGATTGAAGCCAGGGCCTCACACATACTAGGCAAGTGCTTTACCATTGAGCTATATATCCCCAACCCTTTTTTGTTTTATTTTGAGACAGAGTTTCGTTACGTTGCCCTGGTTGAACCAATCTGATAGTGAAATCGAAACAGCAATCAAAGGCCTTCCAAAAAAGAAAAGCCCAGGAACTGATAGATTCTCAGCAGAGTTCTACCAGACCTTTACAGAAAAATTAACACCGATGCTCTACAAGCTTTTCCATGAAATTGAAAGGGTCGGAGCCCTCCCAAACAGTTTTTATGAAGCAAATATAACACTGATAACAAAGGCACATCAAGAAAAGAAAACTACAGAGCAATTTCCCTGATGAACAAATCCTTAATAAGATTCTAGCTAACTGGATCCAAAAATACATCAAAAAGATAATATAATACATCATGATCAAGTGGGCTTCATTCCAGGAATGCAGGGCTGATTCAACATACGCAAATCAATAAATGTAATTCACCACTTAAACAGAATTAAAAATAAAATCATATAATCATCTCAATTGACGCAGAAAAGGCCTTTGATAAAATTCAGCACCCATTTATGCTCAAAACTCTGGAGAAGATAGGGATCAAAGGAAGATACTTTAATTTTGTAAGAGCCATTTATGACAGACCCGTAGCCAACATTGTGCTTAATGGAGAAGGACTGAAAGCATTTCCACTGAATTCTGGAACAAGACAAGGCTGTCCAATTTCAACACTATTATTCAATATACTCCTTGAAACCCTTGCCGGAGCTATCAGACAAGAGAAAGGAATGAAAGGAATTCGAATAGGAAAAGAGGATGTCAAGCTGTCCCTATTTGCTGATGACATGATCCTCTACCTAGAAGACCCAATAAGCTCAATCTGAAGACCCCTAGAGCTTACAAGTGATTTCAGCAAAGTGGCTGGCTATACGGTCAACACCAATAAATCATAAGCTTTCCTGCACTCCAGCAACAAGGCCACTGAAGAAGAACTCAGGAAGCCTGTCCCACTCACAATTTCCTGAAAAAAAAAAATTAAAATACTTGGGCATCAATCTAATAAAGGATATTAAGGACCTCTACAACAAAAACCACCAAACATTAAAAATGAAATTGCAGAAGACCTGTGCTGGAAAAACATTCCATGTTCTTGGTTAGGCAGAATCAATACAGTCACAATGGCCATTCCACTGAAAGCCCTACACAGATTCAGTGCAATCCCCATCAAGATACCAATGTCATTCTTCGCGGATATAGAAAAAGCAGTTCTTAAATTCATATGGAATAACAGAAGGCCCAGAATAGCCAAAACATTACTAAGCAAGAAAGAGGAAGCAGAAAGTGTCACAATTCCTGAACTGAAATTATACTATTGGGCTATAGTAACAAAAACAGCATGGTATTGGTATCATAAGAGAAATGAAGACCAATGGAACAGAATAGAAGATACCGAGACAAACCCTCGAATCTTTAACCATCTGATACTGATAAAGGGGGCAGAAGCACAGTGTGGAAGGACAGCCGGTTCAATAAATGGTGCTGCACAAACTGGACAGCCATGTGCAGACCACTGAAATTGGATCCTTACCTCCCACCCTGCACAAGAAACAAATCAAAACGGTTCAAGGATCTGGAAATCAAACCAGCAACTATACAATTGCTTGAAGAAAAAATAGGAACAGTACTCTACAATATAGGTGTCTGCACCGCCTTCCTTAACAAGACTCCCATAGGGCAAGAATTAAAACCAAGAATAAATGAGTGGGGGCTGGAGCGGTGGCTCAGCGGTTTCGGCACTTGCCTGGCAAGCACGAGGACCTGGGTTCAAACCCCAGCACCACATACACAACTAAGTGTTGGAGCAGCTAGGGCCATGTGAAAAACTAAATAAAGTTATTTCTCTCTCTGTTTCTCTCACTGTCCCTCTCTCTTTATAAAAAAAAAAAAAAAAGAATAAATGAGTGGGATGCCATTAAACTAAAAAGCTTCTGCACAGCTAAAGAATTGGTCAAGAGTGTCAAGAGAAAAACCTCAGAATGGGAGAAAATCTTTGCCTGCTACACCTTGGTCAGAGGGCTAATATCCAGAATATACAAGGAACTCAAACAACTGAACACCAAAACCACAAATAATCCAATCAATAAATGGGTAGGGAGCTAAATATAAATTTCTCAATGGAGGAAGTCCAAAAAGCCCTAAACACATGAGAAAATGCTGTACATCACTAGCAATCAGAGAAATGCAAATCAAAACTCCACTGAGATTCCACCTCACTTCAGTCAGAGTGACAAAAATGAACAATATGAACAATGACAGATGCTGGAGGGGTTTTGGGAAGAGAGGAACACTGCTACACTGCTGGTGGGACTGCAAACTGGTACAGCCACTCTGGAAAGCAGTGTGGAGACTCCTCAAAAAAACTAGGGCTGGCACCACCTTATGACCCAGCTATCCCTCTCCTGGGTATTTTCCCAAAAGTGCTAGAATCAGCACATTATAGAGACACGGCTTCATCAATGTTTACAGCAGCTCGATTTACTATAGCTAAGCTATGGAACCAACCCAGATGCCCCTCACTGGACAAGTGGATTCAAAAACTGCGGTACCTATATACAATGGAGTACTACCCTACCTTTAGAACAACATGGCATTTGCAGCCAAATGGATGGAGATGGAAAAAGTTATGTTGAGTGAAATTTCCCAAACTCAGAGACTCGAGGGCCGAATGTTTTCTCTCATACGTGGAAGCTAGAATACAATCAGAAGCAGACTGAAAGTTGGCTAAGTTAATAATAACCTCAACATGGGTGAATTTTTACATAAGCAGGGGGAACCTTGCCTATGACGCTGAGGGATGAAGGGAGGGGGCAAGGAGAGGGGGTGGCAATAGGAGGGACATTGAGGGAGGGAGTAGGGGGTTATCGACCCGGTGGGGCACCTTCAACTTCCACGATAAACCCAACTAACAAGGGGCAAAGTAGGGGAAACATGGGATCAGGGGAACTCAGGGGGAGATCATGAACTGGCATCAGCTTTGGCTTGCTCTGTCAATACCCATGTGTTCAGAATGTGTGGCAACAATTCCCTCCTAATATGTAACACTATGCTGAATGAATAAAAAAAAAAGTTGCCCTGGTAGGCCTTGAACTTGTGGTCCTCTTGCCTTAGTCTCCTGAGTCACTGGGTTTGTTTGTTTTTATTAAAGAGAGAGAGAGAGAGAGAGAGAGAGAGAGAATATATGAATCAGTTTTATTCAGTTTTTCACGTGGCTTTCGTTGCTCCTAACTTTGCTGTGTGCACGTGCTGGGGTTCGAACCTGCAGACTCGTGCACTCACGCAAGTGCCGTAACTGCTGAGCCACCGCTCCAGTCCTGTCACTGGGTTTGTAGGCGTGCACCTACGCCTGGCTTGTGTGTTAGTTTTATAGCTAAAGATCCTATCATGTGTTTTGGCAAGATGACAAAGCAACTATATCAAGGGTCTCCTGGGAATAGCTGAAACCTCACACTCAGATCCTATATGCAAGGGCGCAGTTATAATTTGATTCTTCTGATACACACTGTTGTTTCACTGCTCCAGGCTCTGCCCACACAGTGCCCTGGCCAGGCCAGGGCCTGATTTCCTTTCCTCTCCTGGCTTATTCCTTAGTCAGCCTTCTAGACTCAGTTAAGTGTAATGTCTTCCAGGAATCTTCCCTGATGACGTCCTTCTCCCAGGTGACTTAAGAGCCTTTCCTGCATACCTCTACGTACATATCACTGTTTTTATTACGTTTTATTGAAATGACTGTGGGGTGTCCTGCCTCCATTTTGACTTGCATTTCTAAGAACAGGGATTATGTTACAGTCATCTTTGTGACCATGAAGCTAGCACAATGCCTTGTACAAAGAAGACACCCAGCTAACATCTGCTTGCTATAAATGCTTGCCAGTTTCTTGCTTCGCACAATGCTCCTAGATCTCATATGTCCTGGAGCACTTGAGCCTGTGTTCTACAAATAGAACCAACTCCGGTTTTTACAGCGGGGAAAAATCCTTCCAAAAAAATGATTCTTTCAAGACAGCTGGGGAGGGGTGGAAATCACAGATTGGGTTGAATACTAAGTTAGACTATTAACAATCTATCCAGCCCAATGTTCCAACCCAAATGGCAAAGCAGCCATCACAGTCTGGGCTGCTCCTAGGAAAGGTCTTCTCGAAGGAGGACTGGCTTCCAGGTGTACAGGAGACAGGCATCAGGAGGGCGAGCCCGGCCAGCAGGACTTCAAGGGCCCACAGAAGCCTGAGCACTTGCTGCTTCTCAGTAAAAAAAGAAAAATGCCCCCTACGTACAGGTCTATGCCAGGCGCGGAGATATAAAATAACGTGCTCCTAAGGAGCCTGAAATCCTAGTATTAGTGATGTTGTATGCAGACAACAATATGCCAGTTTATTTTATTTTATTTTTTTAAAGAGAGGAGGACAGTGAGAGAGAGAGGGGGAGAGAGAGGGAGAGAGAGAGAGAATCAATTTTCATTGAGTTTTTCACATGGCTTTTGTTGCTCTGACACTTAGCTGTGTGCGTGGTGCTGGGGTTTGAACCCGTGTACTTGCGCATGCCGGACAAGCGCCGCAACCGCCGAAACCACTGCTCCAGCCCCTCAATATGTCAGTTGAAATGTTATTTTAAAGTAGAGACTCTGAACTTGGAAGGAATCTAAGAGGTCATCTAGTTTAGTAAATGTATCAGACGCCAAGAGAAAGATTCTCCTTCACAACTAAAAGAAAAAGTAGGTGGCATATTGAAGACATGCAGAGGTGCACTGTTTGACCTCACCACGGGTGCTCAAGTATCAGCTCACGTGTATCACCAGAAGTAGCCAAGCACGCCTGGATGTCAAGAACGCCCCAGCTCACACCGATGGAGAGTTGAAACAGATGACTCAAGTTTCCTCAAGCTCCAAGAGTTTTAAACTTTTGTTTAGAAAGAATAGTGTCACTGGCTAGGACACATTCAGAGTGAAGTACATGATCAATCTGAAGCTCTCAAATCTGTTAACATGGGTGTTAAAGCTAAAAATTATTTTCTGAAGCCAGGTGCAGTTGCACACCCTTGTAATTGCAGCAACTCAGGAGGCTGAGGCAGGAGGATTCCAAGTTCAAGGCCAGTGTCTCAAAATAAAATTTTAAAAAGGATTGGGGATGTGGTTCAGTGGCAGAACACTTGCTTAGTACACACAAGGCCCTGGTTTCGATCCTGATCACCAAGACCAAAAACCACAACTACCACCAAACCAACCACCAACAACAAACACCACCATTTTCTGAGCATCTGCTAACTAGGAGGAGAAGACGACACGGAAACATGCTTCCACTGCTAAAAATTTCAGGATACATATAAAATGCACACGCAGAAAACCAATCCGAGTGTAAAACCAATGCCAACAAATTCTTCTTTACAAATTAATTCCTGCTATGAATACAGTAGTTTTGCAACACAAGTCTCCTTAAAACAAAATATTTCTCAACTTTACCTTAATCCTATTTATTTCAAGTAATACTGATAAAATAAAACTAAAGTAATGAAAAAATCTGAACAGCCCAAATGCAATCTGTGATGCTGGCCCTCCTGAGCTGGCTTTCATGGACTTGTTAGAGCTACCTAAGGAGTGGCCATCCAAATCGTGCACCCCAAACCCCACGGAGGGTGTGATCACTCATCTGGCTCTTGACTTTGAAACCAGCAAACCTCTATATTTTTAATTCTATACTATATATATATCCAGTTACCTACTCAGTATCTCTACTTGGACATCTAACAGCTACCTGGAATTCATGTTCCTGATGTCCCCAAACCTGCTCCTCCTGCAGGCTCTGCCCTCTCAGCTCACAGCTGCACTCCACTCATCTATTCCTGCTCAGATGCAAAGCCTGGAGTCGCCCTCACTCCCATTTCTCTCTCACTGTGTGCAGTTCCCAGCAGCACCGATCAGCACAGCTGCTGTTACTCACAGTTAGTACTTACAATGCACTCAGCACTTTCTAAATCCTTTGTATTATTATTTCCTGGGCTGGAGCGCTGGCTCGGCATGCGCGAGTATGAGTTCAAACCCCAGCACCACGTACGCAATGAAGTCTTGGAGCAACAAAGGCCACATGAAAAACTAAATAAAAATTGATTATCTCTTCCTCTCTCTCCCTCTCCCTCTCAAAAAAAAAATTAATTCTTCTGATAATGTAAGATGGGTATTACTAATTATCCCCATTTTGTAGTTAAGAAACCCAAAACATAACTTGTCCATAATCACAAAGTAAAAGGTAGCGGAACCCAGTCAGTCTGGCCGTGGAGTCTGTGTTGTACCCGCTGTGTACACTACACCGCCCCAGCAAATGTCTTGGGACCTGTTTGCTGAAGAGGTGCAGGACCTGACCTCTTGTCCCTCAATCTCCAACGCAGCTGCCCTGGTCCAATACCTACTGCCCTACTTAAAACAGCAGTGTTCACTTGAATTACGAATGCCCTGTTCTTCCTTATTTCTTGATGTAGAATTTTTTTTACCTTTTGACGTATACATTTTAAATGTAACATCAGAAACTAGGATGCAGCGCCCACAGAGGTAGAGAGCTTTGTGTTTTGCCCACTTTTCTCTAATAACCTAAACTATGCATGGCACCTAGTAAACGCCCAAACATTTGCTGCTGACTTCCTAACGTGCTGTCTAGGCTTAAATTTCCAACTGCCTATTGGCTACCTACCTGGACGTCCTTCTGATCTTCTGACAAACCAAAATCTGTATTTTTTTTTTTTAAGAGAGAGAGGGGGAGGGGGAAATGGGGAGGATGAGGGAGAGAGAGGAAGAGAGGGAACATCAATTTTATTTAGTTTCTCATGTGACTTTTGTTGCTCCAATACTTCACTGTGTATATGGTGCTGGGGTTCAAACCTGGGTCCTTGTGCATGCCAGGCAAGTGCTGTCACTGCTGAGCCAGTGCTCCAGCCCCAAAATCTGTATGTCTTAAGCATCTCCTCTCTTCCCCAGTCCTTCAAAATGAGTTCATCTTTTTTTCCCCCTTCTTCAGTATCGGGGGTTGAACCTAGGGGCAATCTACCACTAAGTTATGTCCCCAAACTCTTTTTATTTTGAAGCAGGACCTCACTAAGGCTAAGGCTGGTTTCTTGAATTTGTAGTCCCTTCTGCTTTACCTGCCTGAGTTGCTGGGATTACAGGTGTGTGCCACTGTGCCCAGTCCCATCCCCTTCTGACGCTGTCAAAATACAGCATAGGCAAGGGCTTTGGTGGGTGATGCATGGCTGCCACAGGACTAAACTACTGGTCTGGACTCCATTTCAAGAGCATCACTGAAGGTTTGTCAATGACAATAGTAAGTCTCCATTGGAATCTAGACCTGTAGACCAAAAAGGCTACTTAATGATATCAAAGTCTCCATGTGTCCAAAACCAATCAACATAATTCTTTTTCTAAACCTGGTCTTCTTACAGGGCTCCTTATCTCAGGAAGAGCAATCAGTGTCTATCAAGTTACACGAGCCAAAACCCAGCCAAAGCCCAGAACCTCTCGACATCTTCCGCACTCCACCTGCAGCCAGTCCAGCACCACATCTATCAACTGTACTTCGCAATTTCCATCAATCTCTGCTGCTACCACTTTAGGACAAACTCTCATTCTCTCTCTTCTGGCCCACTCATCTGGACCAATCCACGTGCATCACTTAGGTTCCCTCTTAGGCTGGAGGTGGAACTAAGGTCCCAAATCACTAATGCTTCAATTCTTTCAGTAGCTTCCTGCAATGTTTAAAATAAAGAACAAAGATCTGAACACGGTCTGTGAGATCCTACATGGTTAGGTCCTGGATCGCCTGACCTCGCTAGGGCTGCTACTGTGGCTCCTTTTGTGGTGCTGGGGTGGGACCCAGACGCCCAGCTCATCTTCTGACTCCTTGCTGCCCCCACTTGTGTCACACTGGCTGGCATCAGTGCTCACCCTCCTCCTTGCATCACAGCCCCGTCCTTCCTTCGACCCTCAGCCAGCCGTTCTGCCAGGTGCTGGGTCCACACTGACAAACAGAACAAAGCGTGTGCCTTCGTGAGGCTCCGGGCCGAGCGGCACAAGGTGGTGGAAACCCAATAACCAAACAATAAGAATCGTGACAAGAACTCTGCAGGAAGAGAGCAGAGTGCTGGAAGACTAGTGGAAGGGAAGGGGAACCTGCGTCAGACAGCGAGGTCACGCAGGGCTTCTTCACATGGAGCCTTGGATGGATGGATATGCACAAATCCCAGCATTATGTACAACTACAATGCACCAATACAAAATGTGGAACGAGGAAAGGGGGGGGACTTTCAACTGAGCCCTCAAAGACAGAAGAAGAAGTTGCTCCTTTAACCAGGCATAAGCAAAGAAAAGCATTACTATAGGCTTCATGTGGCAAGAAGAGAGAATCAGGAATTCTATCATGGGGAAGATGAAAACAGTTAAAGAACACCGCCATTCAGAAAGACAAAAGGGAAGAAATTGTTCATTCGCTGCGTTTTAGCATTTACTTGGTGAAAGGTTAAGACCGTGCTCCCAGAAAGGCTTAAGGAAGCAGCAGCAGGACCCAGTGTGAACCAGCGCCTGCTGGAGTAGGAGGGCTGCGGCACGAGCCTGCGTAAGCAGTGAGTCAGCAGTCAGGTGTCAATGGCCCTCTTCTGAGCCCACTCTAAAGCGCTGGGAAGCCAGGCTCCGGTTGCTGGTGAGAAGAGCCCAAGAACAAGACCTGAGGTAGAACAGTCACACCCTCCAGCAGCACTTGCCCAAGTCAGGATCGAGAAAAGTGGACCTTCCTGGCTACAAAAACAGAAGAAATGGGATCCGATTTAAAGCAGAAGAGAGCCGGGTGATTCTGGTAGGATTTTCACTCTAACTTGTAATAAAACACTCATCACAGTTTCCAAAATTAAGGCTCTCAATTCTGCTAAGAGCAAAACCTAGGCTGTTAAAGAGAAAATGTCCTTATCTTTCTTGGAGTCATAAATATTTCAGGGCTATTTTCTACAACCATCATCCCCTTAGTACAGGCTACTGTGCACTAACAGCAATAGAAAAAGGTTTCGTGAAGACAGAATTGGATCCGGCAAAGAAAAAGGTAGAAAAGAGAACGCACAGGGATTCAATCACAGGAGGGCAAACAGATGCACCAGTAACAACCACCAGATATCGGACAGCAATGATAATGAACCCGAGGCAGACACCACCCACACGCAGCTATGAAAATAGGAGGCCCCTTGTCCTGCCTTCCGAGCTCCTACTGTAACAGTGGCGACGCTGGAGAAAGAGGCAGAAGCCTTTGTTCTTGCCTCTCCACGTCAGGCCATAGGGAAAGCTAGAGAAAGGGCTAACTATGACTCTTCAAAGGAGAAAAACTGATCTGTTAACCAGCTCTACAAATTCCTCGTCTCTGCCTGTCCAAGGACGTTGGAGAAAACTTGATAACTATCTCTGAAGGTCACAACTTGGATGAACGGAAATAACGCTTTCCCTTCTGGTTCTCCTGGTCCTCCTTTTCTATCAAACCCGATTCTGCATAACGTTTTGGTTATTGTTACGATGCAAATTCCATGTTGCTGATACACAAAAGTAAAATGAAACAAAACATCACAACACACTGATCTTACCAAAACCCCCTGCCAGGCAGGCTGCTGATTCTGCTTGCTGCACAGCTCATCCTTCGTTTGTACGCTGCCAGCAAGCCTGGATGGTGAAACAGATCATGACCTCTCTTGGCTACGAGCTCTTTCCATTTGTTCCAGCTTCCGAACTGCAGAGGAGCTGTGGCATAGTCTGTCAGGGCTGCACACTCGGCTTCCGAGAACACTGCTGTAAATGAGGGCAGCTGCTACTGGGAATGCATGTCCCCACCACAGACACAGCGGCAGCGAAGCTTCTGGCGGATCCCTGGGCTTCTCACCTTCATGGTCTCAGAGGAGCGCCTTTCCCAGAACAGGCAGGTACAGCCGCACCACATCAACACCCTGCAGAGCCAGACCTCTGCAGCGCCCACCTCGGCCTCTGCACAGTTCCGGTTCTGTCTCCTGCATCAACTCTTGGAGCTTTCCACATCTGGGTGCTGGGAGGATTGTGCTGAATAAACAGAACGCTTCTGCCAAACAAGTAACTATGTGCGCGCGCGCGCGTGTGTGTGTGTACACGGGCGCGCGCGCGTGTGCAGTTTGCTAGAGCTGCTCAGGCAAATGAATAGTTTGACTCTGGGAATGGAGATCACAGACAGTATCTGCCTCTCTCCTCCAGCTGTGAGCATCTTTTATAAAAGACAAAAGCTTCAATGGGTTGGATTTAAAGCTACAGGGCATTTATTCCACATTCATATTTGTCTTCTTGTTTAAATTACAAAGGATGAGTTCAGAGTGGATTAAATATTAAAACACTGTCAATAAAATAATATTATTTAGGTAGCTTGGTTGAATAAACACAAAGAAAAAGCAATCTAACCACGTTTTGTAAAGGATCAGAACATCTCCAAAACAGACTTCAATGTGTTCCTATTTTTCTCTTATTTTTCATTATAAGTTCATAAAATCATCTAAATGAAAATAAGTAAGTAATAAAATTGGGAATGAAATAGAAAATTCAGTATAAGATCCTAAAATCTAACTTACCACAAAGGGAAAACTGTCTCCCTATGAAATGGGCTGGCGATGTGGCTCAGTGGTGGAGCACTACTAGGTTCAATCTCAGTGTCAAAAAGTGGGGAGGGGGAGTTGCTGGCATGTGTTTCTGGGAGAAGATTCCTTCTTAGCAAGCAAGCCTCTGGGTTCAATCCCCAGGATTGGGGGAAAAGCATTTCACTTATTCTTGTACTAAATACGTTTGACGTAAGTGTTAAATGGCTACCGATCTACTAGATTATGTTCAGTGCGATATAAGAGCCAGTAAGTTCCCTGTTTTCTTCATGACCCTATTGCTGAACGTGGGGGGTTCTATCTTCTCCCTGGGTAGGGACAATGTTCAATCATTTGTAAGATTTTAATTCTAGGTGAAACAGGAACTACTCACAGGTACTTCCAGAGCTCCCTTCCTTCCTGGGCGTGCAAAACTATACTTCGCAGACCCCTTGCGGTGAGGCAGGCCCTGTGACTCCTTCTGACCAATGGATGTGACAGGAAAGCAAGCATGTCGCTGAGGGCAACGCACCGTAATTGCCAACACGAGGCTCTCTCAGCCTTTCCTTCCCCAGCACTGAATCACTGGAGCACGTGTCGAGGGAGACAAGCCACCATCCACCAAAACTGCCTTGGCTGGATGAGCCGCCATATGGAGGCCAGCTGCCCTGGAGAGCTGCCTGGGCCTAGAGCAGAATCTGTGTGTGAGAAATGTTCACTGTATATTTATACAAAAGTCTTGATTTTATCACTTAAAAATTATCTTCTAACCAGTTTAGGAGTTTTTCCAAGACATCAATGGATTTATTGGAGAGAACCAAACAAATTTAGTTGCCAGAGAAGTACCCCGGTGGGCTGCTCTAAGGGCTGGGGCCATTTCTTCTTGGCTCTCAAAGTAAAAGCCAGTTTAATTTTGGTGACTTCCTGGTTCTCTCAACTTTGTTTCTCCTGCTGCTTTTGTTTTTATTTCTGGTTAATACAAAGTTGAAAAACTATTCTCTGGTAATGATAGTCTTGATTGAGAATTTGGTTTTTAGAGTTTGGTCCTCTGATAGTCTATGGAGAATGATAGTCTCTGTTGGGCAAGATATATTTTATTGTTGTTTTGCTTGAACAATCAAATACTGTTTCTCATCTATGACCCTATCCTAATCAAGAGCCTAAATCTCTGTTAATTATTTCAATCTTGCATTCTTTAGAACTGAATCCTGATTATAGGGGGGGAGAAGTTTCCAGGATAACTTTTATACCTAAAACTTTTGGGATTTCCTAATGTTTTCCTGGAAGATCACAGAAATATTTAAAATTTCATATTGTTAAAAATAATTGCTAAAGGGATGGAGCGGTGGCTCGGCGGTTTGGAGTGGTGGCTCGGCGGTTACAGTGCTTACCTGGCATGTGCAAGTACACGGATTCAAACTCCAGCACCCATGTACACAACTAAGTGTCGGAGCAATGAAAGCCATGTGAAAAACTCAATAAAAACTGATTCTCTCTGTCTCTCTCCCCTCTCACTCCTTCTCTCTTTAAAAAAAAAAAAAAAAAGCTAAAGGGTCTGGAGGGGCGGCTCAGCAGTTACGATGCTTGCCTGGCAAGCATGAGGATGCAGGTTCAAACCCCAGCATCACGTATACAACGAAGTGTTGGAGCAATGAAAGCCACATGAAAAACTAAACAAAATTCATTCTCTCATTGTCTCTCTTTAATTGCTAGAAATAACATATGCTCAAAATAATTTGGTTTTCTTGGTGTGTACCATATTTCTTAACAATAATTTATTTTTTTCCCTTTGGATAAGTTTGCACAAAAAATGTTTTAATATGTCAGAAATCATACATGTGTGTGGATGTGCATTATATATAATAATTTTACTGGAAGGCCCTGAAGTTTTGTCAACATCTTCACTATCAGTGGCACATTCTTACCTACAAGGGCAAAAGATTTTAAAATTCTTACAAAATTATAGAGAATTTTACTCTATTCCATCCTGATATTATCAGTTTCTGTTATAAATAAATCGTATCTATAATCACCTGTAGTTTTTGTTGTACTCTTCTGAAGCAGCAGAGGGAAACAGATCGCTCTTGTCCAGAGTTTGTGCCCTCAACAAAGAATCGTCTGAGAGCTGCATGGGAAGGGGTATGCGCTCTAACGTACTGCTACTCTGAAGAACAGAATCTCGGGCACGTTCTTCTGAGCTGACGTCACTGAGATAAGTTTATTCTGCACCAGGTCAGGGTTTCCCGGATGCTTTTCAGTCTGGGAACAGGTTTTCATGAACGCAGGCTGCTGGATCGAATGAACGGATGAGGGAAATTTCATTACGGTTGTTTCTTCAGAAGGCTTTAATGTTACTTTAATGATCTATTTTTCAGTGGCTACATTAGGATCTTTCCCTTTCTCCTTAAATTATTTCTAGTGTCTAACACTGCCATGTTTCAATTATTCTTTTCAGATGCGTGACGTGTTCAACTCCAATCAAGCATGGCAGTATCTTTAGCAAAGGAATCAATGAAGAGGTTGACCAGGACCAGGAGTATCTTGAAGCAAACCATCAGGGACCTCGTTCCAGGTTGACACTTCCCCAAATTAGTAGTCTTTTCATTCTTTTATTCACTTAGTTATGAATAATCAGAAATTATTTCCCCCAAAAATATCACGAAAAATTCTTTTAAGTGCACTTGTTGAAATCCAAGTTCTTCTGTCTTCAGAGTGCCTCTGATCTACCGCTACAGTAACCTC
This sequence comes from Aplodontia rufa, assembly GCA_004027875.1. Classification (NCBI taxonomy): domain Eukaryota; kingdom Metazoa; phylum Chordata; class Mammalia; order Rodentia; family Aplodontiidae; genus Aplodontia; species Aplodontia rufa. The sequence continues at coordinate 79,512 of PVKS010001307.1, forward strand.
ACTCATCCCTGAAGAGGCCCCAACTGCGTATATCCATGTCAGGACTGATCAAAAAGAAGATACTGAATCAAACAAGAAACTCTTTACAAAAGACATTAAGACCAGGGAACGAATGCAGTTTATGACTCAAATTTCTATTTCTGGGAGCCAGAGAAAAATGTATTATTTCATTTAAAAAAATCTATACTTTTTTTTAAGAGAGAGGGATAATGAAAGAGAGAATCAACTTTAGTTTTTCATCTGGTTTTTGTTGCTCTAACAGTTCCTTGCGTATGTGGTGCTGGGGTTCGAACCTGCATCCTTGCACATGCCAGGCAAGTGCCTGGCCACCGCTCCAGCCACTATACCTTTCTGATCATGTATATTCATCTGAACATCCTCAAATCCAGAGTTCGTAAGAGGTCATCTAGAGAAAAGGATCTTATCTTACATATGAGGCAATAAAAGCTCTGGCATGTTAACTGATTGCCCGTTATTATCTAGTTGTGGTAGGGCTGGAACTATAGAAGACAGGTCTCTCCAGCCACATCTCTCATTAATATTACACTTCACTTTAGAGATAACTGAGGCCCTAGCAATAATGCAAGCTATACTCTTGCCTCCAGGGGGAAACTGGTCAGTCTGATTAGTCTGAATCACAACCCCCTGGTAAGTGAGAATGAATAAGTCTGCCTAACTCTAATTCCGCTTTCATACCTGAAAGTGAGTGAGCGAGGTATCAACAGCGGTCAGACAGAAGTCCCCCCACCCCCATTTAGTCCCAAAACTGAGAGGTAATCTGGTATATAATTCATTCAGTGAAGAATAACAAGGAATCCATCAAATGATGCAAGCAATTTATCAGAGTGCACTGGGCAAACAAACAGGCAAAACCTGCACTGTTTCATTAACAACCTATGATACCTGGCAAAATATGTATGATAAGATGCCTGCATGGCAGATATAACTGAAACCACGTAACGCGCACCAGCTTAGGAAGTACATCATCAAAAGCTCTGCCTTTTGACATTTTCTCAAGTTACTGACTTGACTTGATTCTGCTCTTCAAAAACAAATTGAGCTTTGGAAATTAAAAGAATCATCTGAAGTTACAGTTACGGTAAACTTCCTCTAATCACCTTCTTCCCCATTTAATTCTCACATACTACTCCTTTAATTCTGGTGGAGAGGGGTGGGCACAGAGAGACAGACAGATACCAAGGATTACACCCAGTGTTCTTCCACCACTGAGCTACATCCCCAGTCCTTCTAAGTTTACTCTGAGAAAGAGTCTTGCTACGTTGCTCAGTCTGCTGTTGAACTTGTGATCCTCTTAAATCAGCCTCCCCAGCTGCTAGGGTCACAGGCTTGTACCACCAAGCTGGCTCAGCCTTCTTAAGCTACTGCCCATTCCGTTCCTAACTGTTCTTGATGAGAACTGTCTCGGAGTATTCAGTCGTTCATTCAGAACACCTCGTTCCCCGATTACTCCTGTGAGCTCACTTGATGACTGTAAAACATAGGAGATACAGCTTCGCATTACAGGAGGAAGACAGCACCAGTTTTGAGAGAAGGGCTGAGGAAGTGTCACAGAGAGCTGGTACTGCAGGCACGGTGGCGCACGCCTGTATTCCTGGAGGCTCAGGAGGCTGAGGCAGGAGGACTGTTTAAGTTCAAACTCAGCCTCAGCAACTAGTGAGACCCTGTCTCAAAAAAAGGGGGCGGGGGTTGGGGGCATAGCTCAGTGACAAAGCACCCTTGAGTTCAATCTCCAGTATCAACAGATAAGAACAAAAAATAAAACGGGAAGAAAGTGTTTCACTGCCCAAGGGAAGGTTCAGGAATAGCTTTCTTTTTTGATATGAGGGATTGAACCCAGGGGCACTTAACCACTGACACCCCGCATCCCCCCACACTACACTGCTGAGGGCCTTGCTAAGTTGCCCAGCCTGGCCTTGATCTCTTCCTCCTGCTGGCATTTTACAGGCTTGTGTCACTGCATCTAGCCCATTTTAAAATCATTGACAATACTGTAACTTTTTCTTTTTGGTGGTTCTGGGGATTGAACCCAGGGCCTCACATGCTAGACAAGAGCTTTACTACCACTGAGCTACATCCCCACCCCTCTTTTATTGTGAGACAGGTCCTGGCTCAGCTGCTGAAGCTGATTTGAGTTTGCTATCTTCTTGCCTCAGTGTCAGGGTCCCTGGGATTACAGGTGTGCACCCCACACCCAGCCCTACACACATCCTCACAAATTTCCACTGAGAACATAAAGGCTTTCTTCCACTCAAGAATCGACCTAAACATCTGTATTTTTTCTACTTATTCTCTGGTTGCAAGCAAACACTACATTTTCATTAAAAGCAAAAGAACTGGGATTAGGTGTCTCACAGTTTCCTATTTTAGCCATCTGAAGACCAGTACTGAGTGGTTTGGCAGATTAAATTCACGTTCGAAGATAGGCTCTCAGCGCATGTGACTAGCGGGGACACTGTGCTTGAGGTGCTGAAGATGCACACGCAGTTCCACCCACCCACCTCTCACCACCTTCCCTTCTCTTTCTCACCCTTACATGTGGAGGGGAGCACTATGCGCATGACAGCGACAATTCTGCTAACAGAGACCTTAGGATTCTGGAGGCTCTTTGTCTTTTCTGAAGAGAAAACATTTTCCTTCCTCTCGCCAATCTATCTCCATTCCACCGCACCCTTGTCCTCTGACCTTTTGGACGCAACAGTTCTTATTCCCAACTGAAGGTGCTCTCCCTTCCTTCTTTGAACGTCTAAACTGCTGACTTTACGGTATGTATCACTTGGTTTTTGGGTAATTTTGTAAATTTTGGCTTTTTTCTACCTGACACCGGTCCCTAGTGCAGAGACAGTCAATCATTCCTGAACCCCTAACAGCACGCACCACAGTGCAGACGCCTGCCAGCCGTTCATTCTTAAACGAGTTCGCACGTGTGAAGTGCTTCAAATAGCGTCTGCACGTAAGTGCCATTCGAGTTATTAAGTAGAGGAAATGGATCAACTGTCTTTTCTAATGCATTCACCTCCTCAGCCTATGAACATAATTTCTCCGTCTCAAACAGGCTCCTCAATTCCATTTCCTAGGTGAGGTATTGTCCATTTCTCTGCTCTTTTTTTGTTTTTCATCTGTTTTTGTTTTTCCAACACTTACTTGTGCATGTGGTACTGGGGTTTGAACCTGGGTCCTTGTGCATGCCAGGCAAGTGCTCTACCACTGAGCCACTGCTCCAGCCCACATTTCTCTGGTAATTGCAGTGAAACCCATAAAAATTGTCTAAACTCAATGTCTCCAAATTCCTTCCTTCCTCTTCTCAAACAGTCTAGTAGCTTTTCTTTTATTAGTCCACGTTGAGGTGACCAATCATCTCCACATTACTGATTCTGAGATAGGAATTTGGGAATAAAGTAAGAGATACTGAGTCTCAAAGAGAGTGCCCAGAAACCACTGAAATGCAGGGCGCACCCACGAACAAAGCCAACGGTGAGCACCAGGCTCTTGGCCCGTGCCCTTAACCCACGCCCTTGTAACTTGAGGGCAATGCACAAGCACAGGGAACACAGGTGTGAAACTGCATAGCTCCCTGCTGCGACCTCTAGTGCAGCCCCATCCACTGTTCCCAGCCCCGCTCACAGCGGGTTGCCGCCTCTCCCTTTGGAGACAGCTGCATTCTCCCCGGGACACGTATTCCTGGCTCCACCTCTAAAGATGCCTCTGTCTTGAGACTGCCCTCATTCTCCCCTAGATTTTTATCTACTTTACTAAATAAACCTCTGTCTATGCCTTTGACTGGTATGTGCTGAAATTCTTTTCTTCAATGCCAAGAAGCCTGCTGGCCCTGAGTCAAACTGCCCCTTTTCTCTGGAGACATCTCTTATGCCATGATGAATTTAAAGATGAGTTCTTGGTTGTCCTTTATTTGACCTATAGGCAGTAGTTGACACAATTTATGCTTCCCTGCAGGCCCAGAGGAAGAGTTCCCACATTGAGTTTCCAGTACAGCACTCTCTGTAATTCTCCTCATCCCCGTGGATCACTTCCCCGCTTCCTCCTATGCTCAACTAGAGAGCTTAGGGCTGTCTTTTTTCCTCCTCTGTATCTACACTCATTCCCTCGCTCTCTTTTCTCTACACCTCATCTCATGACTTTAAATACCACATGTAACTGCGACACCTCCTTAAATCGCATTTTCAGCCCAGAGCTCTCGCTTCAGCCTTCCGAGTCTCCAGACTCATGCTGCATGGTCTACCTGACATCCCCACTTAGATGTTCTCACGCTGCATTTCTGCTCTTTCCCACTGAACCTGCCACACAAGCAGACTTTACATTTCAGTTAATGACAATTGTCCTTCCAGTTTTTCTGGTTAAATCCCTTCTGGTTCATGGATCTCTCTTATACACCGTATATCCAGTTCACCAGAAAATTCTGTTGGCATGATCTCCAAAGCTCATCTGGACCCTTACCACCCCTCATGGTCTTAGCCTCCTCTTGGGTCTATGCCATTCTCTTGTTGCTGGGACTACAGCGATGGCCTCCTCACTGCTCTCCCTTGCTTTTACCTAATTTTTTTTTTTTTAAACAGAGCAAATCAGTTTTATTTAGCTTTTCATGTGGTTTTCATTGCTCTGAGACTTTGTTGTGTACATGGTGCTGGAGTTGAATTCGTGTACTCGCGCATGCCAGGCAAGCACCATAACTGCTGAACCATTGCTCCAGCCCCATATAATTTCTTCTTCTTCTTCTTCTTTTTTTTTTTTTAAAGAGAGAGGGAGGGAGAGAGAGAGAGAGAGACTCAATTTTTACTTAGTTTTTCACACGGCTTTCGTTGCTCTGACACTTCATTGTGTACGTGGTGCTGGCGTTTGAACTCATGTCCTTGTGCTTGCCAGGCAAGCGCCATAACTGCCAAGCCACCGCTTCAGCCCCTAATTTATTTAAATATACAGTCATAGTGATCTTTAAAAAATCCAAATTAAATAATGACACACCTCTGCTTAAAATTCGTCAATGAATCCTTTACCAAAGAGAAGTCCTTAAAGATGGCTTTCAAGAAGGGTGCATCCAATCAGGCCATCAGAGCCATCCACTCCACTACGCCCTTCCCTTTCCAATTGTGACTTTCCTACTCCTTCCATCAAGAGGAAGAACCTATTTCTCTTTCCTGGGAAACTGTTTGGCCATGGAACTGCTTTGGCCAAATGAAACGTTAGCAGCTGTGGCCACCAGAGATCGGGCAGCGCTTGCTGTGCGGAGTCCTCCAGCGTGCTTTACATTTCAGCTGGTGACAACCCCATCCTCTAAGTCCTTGCACCACATGGAGGGAGAGACCCGGCAGACACCAAGACCGACACCAAATGTGAGGAAGGAAGGTGACATTAGACTATTTTCATCTAAGCCACCCAACAACTACAGGGACACAGGGCAAGACCAACACAACAGTCACTCGGCTGAGCCCAGCCCAAAGAGTTGAACCGCAGATTGTAAGCAAATAAAAGCTATTTCAAGTGCGAGCTGTCACACTGAAACAGGTGAGTGAGACATTCTCTCACGTCCTTGCACCCTAACTGCTAACGTCCTCTCCTTTGGCTGTGGTCACAGCAACGTCCTTCCTATTCCTTGCGTACATCAGGAACACTGCTGCCTTTGCTCTGGCCGGAACGCCACTCATTCCCACTCGGCTCTTCCACACCTTTCCGCAGGTGTCTTTCTGAGGAGGCTTAAGCCTGTTCTAGTTTAAAATGGTCAGGTATCTCCAGCTCCCAGAACTTCCAGTCCACCTACCCTGCCTTGTTAATTTCGCAGCCCAGCCCTAACATGCTCTGCAATTCACTTACGAGGCTTATTATTTGCTGTCGTCCTTCCCAACTAGAATGTGACAAATTTCCTTTTTTTCTCTGCAGTGCTAGGGAGCAAACGCATGCCAGGCAAGCGTTCTGTCGCCTACCTGCATCCTCCTACCTAGAACGTAAGTGCCGTGAGGCAGAGGCTTGGTCTGCTTTGCTCACTGACGGATTCCATTTCGCACCCTAAACCTTCGCACAGAACACATTCTCAGTAATTATTTGTTGAAAGAACAAATTATTAATTTATGATATTTAATTCAGAGAGGATATACTAAAGCCGACATCGAATAATTTCTGGTGTGAGTTTAAAAATCTGTGGCAGGTCTAAGATACAGTGCTTGGCCTTGTCCCCTCAAGCACACGGTGCACCTGAGGGCCGGCGCGCTCTCACGGGGACGGGACCCCAGACCTGAACTGGTCCTTTCCTCTCCCAGGGCTGTGAACGAGTCACCCACCCTCAAATCACTACTCCAGCTATTCCTTTAAAAAGAAATCCTACAATTACAAAACAACGTGGGTAGAACTCTGCCCTGTTCTTATGACCTTCATGTGGCACCAAGAGACCTATGAGCGAGACTGAAGTCATGCTGAAGTCTGAAGGTCTAAATGTGAAGCAAAGTTTTTTTGTTTTTGTATCTTCAAAAATATTCACTTTAATACAGTAACAGTTGAATGCAGACAAAACTTATTTTAAAACTACAGCATCAACGTATGACCAAGCGATCATACACCTACGTCCTGAACTGCCACTACAAATTCCAAGACTGTGTACAGAAAACTTTAGGTAACACTCAAGGAACTGTCCGGAATGTTTTATTACATACATGGCTTTAATGTAAACATAAAGATATGTGGTACTGCAGGGTTACTAAGAATGGTAAAGGAAAATTACTCATTTTTAGAAATGGTGAAGATCAGGGAATATCATAATCTTCTATACCAAAACATAGATGAATTCAGCAGATATAGTGAGCTCCACGGTGTTCTGTTTAAAACTCTCCACTTCCCCCTCAAGTCTTCCTTCAAAATATCGATTCTGGGGCTGCAGCGGTGGCTCAGTAGTATCGTGCTTGCCTGGCATGTGCCAGGACCTGGGTTCAAATCCTAGCACCACATAAACAACTAAGAGCTGGAGCAATGAAAACCAATTGAAAAACTAAATAAAGTTGATTCCCTTTCTCTCTCTTTTTTAAAAAAAAGTTGATTCTGTATTTTAGAAGAAATGTTCACAAAGTGTGCTGCAGTCTCATGCAAGAAGGGCGTGCATGTCACCCCAACCTACAGCATTTTGGTGTATCTAGACAGTCATATTAAGATTTTTGGTTGCTGGAGCCATGTATCTCATTTCTGAACAGTTTAATCATCACTTCAATGAGAATATTTTAGTTTACAGAGTTGATCACTTGTTTGAATAAGCGAGAGAGACATGGAAGGAAAGGAAGGCAACAGTTTAACCTACAACCATTCGCTCAGGTAATTTGTTTAGAAAACTATCTATTCTGCTAAGTTAATTCAGCTACTGGAAAAAATAAAACTGTGCCTGGTGTGGTGGCACACACCTGTAATCCCAGTGACTTGGGAGGCTGAGACAGTTTGAGAAGTTTGAGCCAGGCTCAGCAACTTAGCAAGGCTAAGCTCAGCAATTTAGTTAGGCTCTGTCTCAAAATAAAAGTAAAAGGCCTGAGGATGTAGCTCAGTGGTAGCACCCCTGGGTTCAATCCCCAGTAAGCATGCTGCATGCATGTATGTATAAATACATAAAGGAAAAAAAGAGGGCTGGTGGTGCTGCTCAGTGACAGAGCACCCCTGGGGCTCAATCCCTAGTACAACAAAAATTAAAAACAAAAACGTATAAATTACGTTTTATGTTCCCTTTCCCCACTGACTGTCACTAACGGAGAAAAAAGGGTTAATTTTTCTTAGGCTCCCTCCCCTACCTTTTCAGGAATCTCCTCTGAATTCTTTCCTCTGACCACCACATTCACCCTGGGCTAGCACTCTCAATAAAACGTTAAGATAAGTAAACTGACGTTTTGTGACTTCAGAACAAATAGAGATGTGCCAGGGTTTCTGAATCCAAGATTCAGAACAAACAAAAAAACAGGACACAGAGCAGAGTCACAAATCTGTTAACAAAGTTGGCATTTAAACGATCAACCAGAAGGCCTGAGAGAGTAATTCAGTATCACACTTCACAGAGGAAAGTCTGTTTGGATCTACATTCCAACTGCTCATGGCAAACAATATTAATGTACATTACTTTGAAAAAGTAAAGAATCTGCTTTACTTAGCATATTATCTCTTAGTATCCATGTGTCATTTGTAGAACTCAAATCGTGGTAAAATCAAGCCACGGGCTAAGTTCTCTACCCAGTGCCGTGGGTGCAGTGTGAGATTGGCGCTGTGTTGCATAAAGCCAGATCACCTTCCTGTCCAGTAGCATCTCAGGGCCTGGTCTGCTGATCCGGAGACATAAATTTAGCACTGAGATATGTGTACACTGCTTTATAATTCATAAAATCATCGAGTCCTTGGAGAAAATACTTTGAAAACAAGAGACTGAAAACAACATTTTTTTTTTTTGAATTGTGAGAAATATTTCAAACTGGCTTTAACCCAAATTCCTATTTGTTATGCATGCCTGGCATCTTCACGTTTAACCCAAACATTCCCCCAACTGCCAAAGACAAAGGAAGCTCTTATTCAACATGGAAGCAGCCCATCATGCAGGAGAGTGGAGTCGGGACACTCCAGCAGGATCTGAGCATGCCCACACGGGCACAAGGCACCCTCTGCGTTCTGCTCAAACAGCAACGGGTAGCGTGAACAGCTAGGAAGCACAAAACACAGTTCCGCACTACTTCCACCTCGCAGTCCTGCTAGCACACGCACCTGGCTGAGACCTAAGTTCTAGCAGCTCAGGCCATTTCCTGTCAGCCTATTAGCCAGCCCCCGCTTAAAGCCGTACAACTATAGGAATGAGGAAGAGATTTTAAAAGAGAAAAAGACAGATACACACACATATACAACATACGGTTTCCGAGGAGAGCGAGGGTTCCATGCCCGTGCGGGAGAAGAAAAGGATTGTGCCGAATAACCCTCAGGTTTCTCCCCGATTTGAACATGCTGTCTGCGGCATGAGGCCAGCAGAGACTGACTCCAGCAACGCGAGGCTGAATTCTGCCCTGACAAAGCAGTATCACTGTAATATGAAGCAAGAGGACCCAGGCATGCTGGCAGCTGCACAGAGTGGCTGTTCTAGAAAGTGATGGCAATTTCAAAACAAGAGATCTCTGCTGTCACATGAGGTAATCTTCAGCCCAGTTAAGCAATGAGCACCAAAAATACTTCTGAATCCCCAACCTAGGCAGCTCACAATATTAAAAGGTAGGAAAGAACTTTTCTCCTTGAAGCTACTTTATGCCTGGGGAAATGATCAGCAAGTGGGAAATTTGAAGAACCACTGGCTAATTTGATTTGTATCACAAACAATGCAGGGCACTCCTGCTGATCCCAGGAGGGGGTACAGCCTTCTGCTTCTGCTGCGTCCTGGCTGCGGAGCCCAGCCTTTCTCGGTGACTTTACTATGAAGCAGGGAGAATAATCTGAGTTTTTGTAACAAATGTATGCCAGAATTGAAGGTTAATTTTTCACGTACATCCCAAAGTCAAGTCTCATGTATATCACTTCTGTTTTGTTCACCAAGAAGGTACCTAACTGCTCTTGGAAATACTTCCCCCCAGTAAGAGGAACACTTAAAAGACCTGAAGTAGGAAAGGGAGCCACAGGCGGAATTTCTATCAAGAGAAAACAGGACATGGTCTCCTTTATATTACAAAAGTTCTATTCTACATCAGAAGAAACACAGTGACCCAGTAGATTTGTTTTTTTTTTTTTTAAAGAGAGAGAGGGACAGTGAGGTTGGGGGCAGAGAATCAGTTTTATTTAGTTTTTCATGTGGCCTTTTTTGCTCCAACTCTTTGTTGTGTACATGGTGCTGGGGCTTGAACTCACATCTTTGCGCATGCCAGGCAAGCACCGTAACCGCTGAGCCCAAAGTCAGTTATTTTTAATAAGCTGAAAATTTATCCTACGCCATGACACTGCTTAAAGAAAAAAAAAACTTTTGAAAGCTCTCCTTACTTACATGAAAAATTCAAACACCTAGGTGTGTCACAAAAGGATCCTGATGGTCAGGTCTCCATCTGCTTTCCCCATTTCATCTGCCCTATATGAAGACTGTATTCCAGATACTCAACTCCTTACTGCCCTGTGACAGGCAGAGAAATGGAACAGCAGAGAGGCTAGCAAATTGCCCGGAGTTACCTGGCTTAGCAGGGCTGCAACTGAAAGGCACAACAGCGTTCTGGCTCCACACTCTTATTACATAGTTAAGAATCAATGGAGACAGAACTTGAACATTTACAAAAGACCAGAAAAAGAGGAAAGTGCTAGGCATCGTGGTACGCGCCTGCAGTCTCAGCTACTCAGGAGGCCGAGGCAGATCCATTCGGTTCAGCAACACACCCAGACACTGTCTCAATCAGTTCATCAACCAAAAGAGAGGAAAATATGTTTTTGTGGGTTGCAGAAAAGCTTCAGAGAATGAAACAGAGTTTGAGCCGGGTTGTTCTTTTCAACACTTGAGGCACTGTTCTGGCTCTGGAGATATTGCAGAGCGTAAACAACTCCAGCTAGGAAGACAGTCAATCAGTACAATAAATATGTAACACATCCACCGGAGATAAAAGCCACGAAAAACAAACCAAAAGACACCAAACAAAACATGCTATGAGAAAAAAAATAAAGCACAATAAAGGGGATGGAGAATGATGGGACCTGTCTGATAAATGACCATGGGACCAGAAACCTGAATGACACAAAGAAACAGACCAGGTGGACATCCGGGGGAAGGGTGGCCCAGAGAGGACCCAGGTCAAGGGCTCTGAGACGGGAATGGGTTGGTGTATGCTGAGAGCATCAGGGAAGTTTAGTGAACCAGGGGGAAAATAAAGGAGAGGCTTTGCAGAGCGGAGCAGAGTGAGACCACGTAGGGCACTGCTGGCCACTGTGAGGAAGTCACTGGAAGTTCCGAGCAGAATGCAGGATGGGCCTGAATAGGAGCACACTGCTGAGTGGGGAAAGGGCGGATCATGAAAGGCGGTTAGGAGGCTCTTACCGTAGTGCATGCAAAGCAGCTAACGACAGTCTAGGCCACACAGTCTGGAACACAAGGAGGAGGGGCCAAGAAACGGAACTGCTTGCATGTAAGCAGGGTAAGAAAGGGGCAGAAGAGAAAGAAGGGAACTAAAAGGCTTCACGTACAAGAAATACTGCGCCTGGGCTGGAGGGGTGGCTCGGCGGTTACAGCGCTTGCCTGGCAAGTGCGAGGACCCGGGTTCAAACCCCAGCACCACGTACACAACCAAGTGTCTGAGGAAGGTCACGTGAAAAACTAAATAAAGATTGCTTCTCTCTTTCCCTCTCTCTCTGTCCCCTCTTCCTTAAAAAAAAAAAAAAAAAAAAAAGAAATACTGCGCTTATCTTTTTTTTAAAAAACAACAAATATTTGCTTATAAATCCTGAATTTAAAAAGGAGATGGTACAACTTGCTTGTTTATAGGCTTCCAAATTTCTGATAGGGTTATTTTGGGATCCAAATTTGTGCCCAAATACCTAATAGATAATCTTTCAGTTTTTAATCCACTTCCCCATTCTTTCAGAATCTGACTTCATTAAAGACATAACATGGCATCTAATATGTGCGCGTGTGCGTGGCTGAACCCAGGACCTCACACGTGCTAAGCTCACAGTAGACCACCGAGCTCTACCCATAGTTACAGCATCAAATTTAAGTCTAAGAAAAAAAAATATTGCCAAACAGAAAAGATGGTCACTGAGTGATTTCAGAGAAGGTAGTTTTAAAATATGCGGCTGTACAGTTTCTCACATTCTTGTATTTTGCTTCAGGTCATTTTATAGGGCTCTCTGAAAGGGGAATTTGCTTCAAACATGTATTTTTGTGTCATAAGCAGACTGTCAAAAGATATTTTTATTCCTCACTAAGGAGGCTCTGGGAACAAGTACCAGAGAGGAGGTTATTATCAATTGAAAAGAACAACTGTGTATTTGAATTCTGAGCTTTCTTTTTGTTGCACTGGGAATTGAAGCCAGGACCTCACATGCACTAGGCAGGCACTTTACCACAGAACAAAACCTCAACCCTTTTCATTTTGAGAAGAGGTTTGCTAGGTTTCTCTCCAGGCTGACCTTGAACTCGAGATCCTTCTGCCATTAGACTTGTGAATTACAGATGTGCACCACTGCACCTGGCCTGAGCTTCTTAGGAATATTTATTTTGTTTTTGGTGCCAGGGATTGAACCTAGTTAACCACAGAGCCACATTCCTCCCCTTTTTGAGGCAGGGTCTTGCTAAGTTGCTTAGGGCCTCACTAAGTAGCTGAGGCTGACTTTGAACTTGTGATCCTCCTGCCTTCTGAATTGCGGAGATTAATTCAACACAAGGACAACAGATCTCTGTAAAGGCAGGGAAACATTTTCTTGGAATATGGGTTTCAATTCACTGACAAATGCAAGAGATATGAATGGGCATTTTTATTTTCTTCTGTAAACCAGGACAGAAATAGAAAGGGGCACCTGATGAATCATAATACATCTGAACAGGCAGATAAGACACAGTACCACACAGCCAGACTTCAGACCAAGGCTGAGCAAGCACCCCTGTCGATGGACAGGGCTCACCAGTCACACTCGTGTGGAGAGGCACAGAGGATGTGAGGATATGTAGCTCTATCATCCTCCTCAAAGTCCAAGATGAAATGTTCTGATGCAGTGGTTCTGTATTTATTTAATAAATACTAACCTATGTGTCAGGCACTGTTTTGGGGGCATTTAGGGATACAAAGCCCCCCAAAGTAAGATGAACAGGTTCTTGTTATACTCCATTTCTCCACAGTGTTTAAAAAGCTCAAGTGAGATCCTCTACAATACCACCTCACTCTATATATTCCTGCAGCCTGGAATATTCTGTTGTGCTTTGCTTTCTGTAGTTTATATTCTGAAAATGAGAATTATGTTGACTCTACTTTTTCTAAATCACACATCATTATCAGGAATTCTGATACCCATGCCTCTTAGAGATATTAAGAACCACTATTCAAATTAAGCACCTCCTTCTGTAAGGTGAAGCCTGAAATGTGGTGCTGGCAGATCTAGAATCCCCACTTCCTAGCTCGGCCTGTGTTCTTCCGACTGCCATGCTATCCGCTCCTAGAAACCTTGCTCCTATTTCACGCATTCACCCACACCGCATCAATCTGTCTTAAGTCACCACTGCTTAAACACAAAGCACGTGAAGACTGTGGACTGTTCTTTGTGAACACTCCTAAGAAGCCAGGCACTGCGCTCCCAAAAAGTCCAACTGGTTGTGTACAGAGAATTAAGAGCGGGTGAACCCAGGTCTCTGGCCAAAAGCCACAGCTCAATTCTGAGTCAGCAACTAACAGAAACTGCTAGCATTAGTTGGGTGAGGTGGAGTGCACCTACAGTTTCAGTCACTCGGGAGACCAAGGCGAGAAGACTGATTCAGTCCAAGGTCAGCCTGAGCAACATATTGAGATCCTGTCTCAACAACAAAAAGAGGGCGCTGGAGGAGGGACGGAGAAGAGGGAAGGAAGGGGGCTAAACTGCTACCATGTGAGAAAGGTCATTTGGACTTTCTGGCCAACCCAACATCCCACCCAAAAAGATGTAAACAGGAGAAGCACCTGGTCAACCCACTGAATCAAGACAAACAACGAACTGTCACTTTAAAACCATTAGGTTCTAAAAAAAAATTTCTTGAAAAATTGACATTTGAGGCATGTATACAGTTCATGAATTTTAAACCACACAGACTCACGAAACTACCAGCATAATCAGGTAACAGCAAAATTCCAAAAGACCCAGTTGCGTACTCACATCTAACCTCTTTCCCATTCTTTTTTGCCATGGTTCTTTTTAATAAGTCATATAAACAGAACCAGACAGCATGTAACTTTATAAGACTGGTTTCTTCTTGTTTTGGGAACTGGGGAATGAACCCAGGGATGTTTTACCACTGAGCTACATCCCCAGTGGTAACATGCTTCCCACAAAACAATGTATTTATATTCTGAAAATCAGATTTACCCCCTAGAGCCCCCCCAATTACCCACCCTTGTCCCTCACCCCTCCTCCTTCCCAATGCATCTTCAAAGGCCTTAGGTTGTGTGTCACTAGACCTTTTCAGGGTCTAATACATGAGAGTGACCACCTTTCACACAAGCCTGGGTCTAGTTCCAGCCTCCGCAGATGAGTGGAGACATTCGACCCTTGGTTCTCTGGGTTATGCTGACTTCACTCAGCATGATTTCTTCCATAGCCATCCATTTACCTTCAAAGGCTGCAAAATCATTGTTTCTAATTGCTGAGTAGAACTCCATGGTATATATGTACCACAGTGTTTGGATCCATTCATCCAGTGAGGGGCATCTGGGTTGGTTCCATAATCTAGCTATTGTAAATTGAGCTGCTATGAACATCGATTTTGCTGTGTTGCTGTAATGTGCTGATTCTAAATCCCCTGAAAAAATACCCAAGAGAGGAATAGCAGGGTCGTATGGTGGGCTCATCCCCAGTGTTTTGAGGATTCTCCACACTGCTTTGCAGAGGGGCTGTACCAGTCTGCAGCTCCACCCACAGTGTGCCAGTGTGCCTGTCTCTCCACAGCCCTCCAGCGGATCGCAGGTTGTCTCACCCTCCCCTTTATGTGTTACATACAAGTACACTGAAAATGTTACAATTATCTTGAAGGAAGAACTCAGAAGTACTGTGTATTATATTTGAGCGGACATCATCCATTTCTATCATTGTCCCTTCACTGCAGATGCTACTCATTTATTTCAGTTCCAACATGTCCTTTTAGTTTTGTTTCATCTGACAATGCCTTTCCCTCACCCTCGGTGATGAAGTGTATTTTTTTCTGGATATAAAATTCTGAGTTGACAATTCCTGCCCCCTCAGCACATTACAAATTTAATTTCTCTTCTGGACTTCACGACTCCTGGTGAGAAATCTGTAGTCATCGGAAGGGCTGTTCTCCTCCTCTGCTTTCAAATATTATGTCTTTAGTTTTGGTATTGTTATAATTTTGGGTTATGATGTGCGTCTCTGTGTGGGTTTCTTGGTCATTATCCTGTTTAGGATTTTTTTTTTAATAAAGAGAGAAGGACACAGTGAGAGAGATAGACAAGACAGAATCAATTTTTACTGAGTTTTTTCACATGTCTTGCTCCAACACTTAGTTGTGTATGTGGGTGCTGGGGTTTGAACCCATGTACTTGCATATGCCGGGCAAGCACCGTAACCACCAAGCCACCACTCCAGCCCCGATTTTTTTTTGTGTGTGTTTTTTAAGAGAGAAAAGGAGAATCAACTTTATTTAGTTTTTCATCTGGTTTTCATTGCTCCAGATACTTAGTCCTGTACATGGTGCTGGGGTTTGAACCTAGGTCCTCGCACATGCCAGGCAAGCACTGTAACTGCCGAGCCAAGGCTCCAGCCTCAGGATTCCTTGAATCTATAGTTTTATATCTTTTTGCCATTTTTTGGAAGCTTCCAGGTATTATTTCTTCAAATTAATATTGTAGACTACTACTCTCCCTCTGCAGCTGGTGGCTCAAATACTGTACCTTTTATTGTCTCACAAGACTATGTTTCTCTCCCCACCTCAAATCTTCTCCCTGGCTGGATAGTTTTCACTTCTGTTTCTTTGTGTTCACCAGTTGTCCCCTTTCCCTCCTCATCCTATCACTGATCTCATCCAGTGAACACATCACAGCTATTACATTTTTCAGTTGAAAATTTTCTATTTGGTTCTTCTTTATATTTTTTCTGGAGAGTTTCTATTTTTGTTTGTTTCAAGAGGTTTTGCCCTTACTTGATGGAACATTTTTATAACAGTTGCTCTAGCATCTTTGTCAGACAATGCTAACGTCTGCGCTACCTTGCCTTGGTGTCTTTTGGGTTTCTCCATGTGAGCTGATTGTCCTGAATTCCCCTATGCCAAGCAGTTTTCATCTAGCGTGCTCAGATCAACCTCTGAACAGCCTTCTGCAGACTGTAGCTCCAGTATCAGCGGAGTTTTCAGTCTCTGCAGTGCTATGTGGACCTGCCCCACATACGTGTCACACCCTGCTGCCAGTTTGGGACTGGCGGTGGTTGAAGCCACACCTCACTTCTCCTGGTCTAGGGATGCTGTCTGCCGTCAGATTTCTCCATCACACTGCCTGGGTGGGCCCAGGAGTTCAAAATACAACTTAAGGATGTTTACTGCTCAAGCCTCTCCCTTTCACAAAGCTCCCCAGCACTTTCTGGGTTAATGGGGTTGCCCTTTCTTATTATCGAGTCAGAAATCTGGGACTCTATTTATGTCGCTCTAGTCACAGGATCTCTAGGAGTGCCCACATTCACAGGGAAGCAGGGCAAGAAGAGCGGGTGGAGGAAAAACACCACTGGGGTTCATTCCACTCTCTTGGGGTCACAGACAATGGTTTCCTGCCCTCAAGAGATTCAGGATCCTGCTAGGTTCAAGCCACTGCTGTGACAGGCAGGCTCTGTCAACTTTCATAGTGCAAGAAAGCAGGAAAAACAAAGAAACAAACAGACAGACAGGAAGCTCCTCTGTTTTGACTATTATAGAATTCACTCCCATTGCTTCAGCCAGGACTGAGGGTTTCTCCTAGAGTTCTCTGTCCACATTAGAGCCCGCTCCTGGGTTTTATGCTGTATTGGCTCAAGGCTTGGGAACAAGAAAGGGAGAAAAATGAAAAATTCAAACCCGGGTTCAACAGTACTTCGAAGTCTTCTTTCCCAATCTACCTTTCATGACGCACCTTGAGTCCTCCATAGCTGCTCTATTTGAGGTGCTACAGCTGAGGGCGGTGGAGGACACCGGTGACAGTGACGTGCTCGTGCCTCCGCTGCCCAGAACTGCAGTCGTAAGCTGCTTCTCTTTAAGGTGATCTGTCACACAGCAATAACGGGAATCTAATCTAACTCAAGAAGCAGTCACGGAAGTGCAGTGCACACGAAATATCCTGCTTTTTAAACCTTTTCTACAGGAAAGCCACCGAGGAATTAGCGAGCTGCTACCCGGTCAGTGGTAGACTGTTCTCTGCTTTCTTACCTTGGCTCCAAGAAACACGTTCACTTTCACTAATGGAGGAACCAAAACCAGAACCACGGGAGACTCTTTCTTAGCAGCTGAAGTTTATTCTGCTGTCAGGTATAATTTGTCAGAAAAGGCTTACATCTCTTTCTTTAATGCCCAGACTGTTCACCAAACGAGCTAAGAGAATCATGGGAGACAAATGGAACGACACGGATAAGACTGGAAAGTGAAAATGCCCTACGGGAAAAGTCTCCCTCTAACTCATTCTTATATAAAATTCCTAAATGAAGGCTTATTATGCCCTTGAAAATAGACCATGTCACCAGCAAGCAGCATTAGTTCACAATGGCCTGCTAGTCTGTGTGCATAATTAAACACTGACTTTTCCTAGGGGAAAAATCTGGAGATGTCAATCAGCATCCCTGGCTTTTATAAGCTTTGCCCAACAAAAGCAGATTACTCTGAAGAAGCTGTTTGGATTCCATTCCACACCTACAGAGAGGAAGAAACTGGAGTGTTTGTAAAGATGAGTCAGCAGGAACTTCTCAGACACTTGTAATGAGAGTTTAAATTGGTACAATCACTATGAATAGCAATTTGGCAGTATCTAGTTAAATGAAGATGAATATACACACAACCCAGTAATTCCATTCCTAGGTATATATGCACTAAAGGAGCTCTCATATATTTGCATAAGATGACAATACTCTTGAATAAGAGTATTTACTGCAGTACTGTTTATGAAACAACGAAATATGGAAACAACCTATACATCCTTTAATATGATTAGCAGTCTGTAATTGTGGTATATTCATAAAACAGAATACTATAATAATTAGAATAGAGCAAATCTATATGTATCAATGTAACTAAACTTCAAAAATGTGTGAAGAAGTTAAACAAGTTATAGAGGCCAGAGAGGTGGCTCAGCAGTTGGAGCACTTGCCTGGCACCACATACACAAGTAAGTGTTGGATAAACAAAGGCCAGATGAAAAAGTAAATAAAATTTATTTTTTTCTCTCACTCTTGAAAAAAAGTTTTATATATATGCATCGAGAAATTTACATAAAAGTGGCAAAGAATAACATACAATTTAAAGCCACATAGTATATATTAGATACTATAGCCAGGTACCATATCATGACGTATATACGTAAAAGGCACCGTAATCATGTACGACATATTATTTATGAATACGTGTACAGTCACGTTACGTAATGACATTTCAGCCAACAAAGGACTGCACAGTAACAGTCACCCCACAAGATTATAATGGGGCTGAGAATTTCCCATTGCCCAGCGACATCACAGGTGACTTAAGTGTTGTAGCGCAACAAACTTCACAATTCATTGTGATGTTTATAAACAAAACTACTGTACCGCGGCTTGTGTCAGAGAACAGCACAATCATTTGTAGTACATAATACTTGATAATAAATGACTATGATGCCAGTTTACGTATTCACTATTTTTTTTTTAATCGTCAGGGTGTTCTATTTATTAGAAAAGTTTACTACAAGGTAACCTCAGGGAGGCCCATCAGGAGGTATTCCGGGAAAAAAATGCCTCGCTATCAGAAATGACAGCTCCATGAGCATGACGCGCCCAGACCTCCCAGGGAGACAAGATGTGGGGGGAAGACAGCGATGCTGACAATCCTAGCCATGCACGGGCCTTGGCGGATGTATCTGTGTCTCAGTTTTTAACAAAAAAGTTTAAAAAGTAAAAATAAGTATTTTAACAATAGAAAAAGCTTGTAAGAATGTACAGAAACAAGAATATGCTCGGTTGCAGAACTGTGGCCTTTCTTTTTTCTTTGCAAGCACTGTAGGCTAAGCCACACCCCCAGCCCATGTGTTTGTGTTTTACATAAAAGAATCAAAAAGGTAAACATTAAGACTTTTAAGTATTTAGCACAGTAACAGTCTGTACAGGACTGTGGCCCTGAAGCCACAAGCTAAACCCACAAGCTAGGTGTGGAGTTGGCTAGGTTTGTGCAAGGACACTATGATGTTCACACATGACAAAAATGCATTTTTGAGAATGTGTCCCTGTCGCCACGTGACACGTGATCATGTAATACAGCTACATAAACACACAGGGAAACTCAGGACCGTGGGTGTCTCGGGAGAACGGGGACAGAAGGAGGGATGACACATAAGCACAACCCCAGCTAAAGCAAATGCAGTGCAATGCTAAGCCTGAAAAGGCCTGAACGGTCCCTGAGTGTTGTCCTTCTATTTTTGTTTTGTTTGAAATATTTTATAATTAAAATGAGCAAAAAAGATTATGCGTACATACCAGTTAAATTGCTAACACTCAAATATTTAATGGAGGAGTAACAGTCCAGTAACAGCATGAGAGTTACATTTGATACCACACCCCCCGCCATTTACTTACTGAAACCTAAAACCTGGTATTTTATTATTAAGATGTGGGCCTTGGGGCAGTGGCCTCGTAATAGGGTCACTGCACTTAGAAAACAGGCTTGATGGAGCTCAGGTGAGGATAAAGCAGAAGGCAACACGTATGAGGAGCAGGGCCTCAGCAGACACCCGATCTGCCGGTCCCTTCACCCTCCACTTCCCAGGCTCCAGAACTGTGAGAAACGAGTTTCTGCTGCTTCTAAGTGACCAAGTCTGAGGTGTTTTATTACAGCAGCCCTCTGCCTACGACACACCAAACACTGAGACCTGCATCTCCAGACTCTAAGCCCCCTCCCTGAAATAACTGGGAGACCACTGTCGCACCTAATAAACAGCACTTCCTGAAATCATCTAACATCCAGTCACAGGAAACAGAAAAATATACAAACTGCCGGATGACGGAGACTACAGTCCCAACAATCACCGACTGAGTGCTCCATACGCAACATACGGTCTCAGAGACCACTCACAGTAGCTCACTGTCACCAACGGCCCAAGCCCAGAAACCAAGAACCTTTTGGTGTATGATTTATTATTTCAGGGCAGGAAAAAGTATATGAAGTCCAGAACTATACTTCTTTCTCAAAAGAAAAAGCTTTCAACGATCACATGTGATTCTTGAGTTCTAATGCGCTGTGTTTCAAAAGGCCATCTCTGCTCATGTGCTACATTCACGAAATATCTGAAGTGACTCTGTATATTATTACACAATTACGTTGCAATAGCAGTTACTAATTCATAATATACTTTACCCCCAAAAAGGAATGTGAGATGACTTGACTTATAATATTTACATGATTTTTTGAAACAATAAAAATGATAATTAAAGAACAAAGATGTATGTATTTGGAGGACAGGGAGACAGATAATTGAACTAGAAACATCAATTGAGGTTAGTTACTACAACTGGACACTTGATTTTTTGGGCAGCCAAAGAAAAAAATGGACACATGATGGTTTTATAATGTTTTTCATTAGATGTTAAAAAGTGCTGAAGAGGGCTTGAGCAGTGGCCAGCAGTTGGAGCACTTGCCTGGCATGCGCAAGGACCCAGGTTCATACCCAGCACCACATATGCAACTAAGAGAGAGAGAAAGAAAGAATCAATTTTATTTAGGGAAGGATAAGGGTGGGTAATTTCGGGGGGCTCTTGGGGGTAAATATAATTTTCAGATTTTATATATATATTATTTCATTAGAAGCTTGTTTGATTGTTCAACAAATAAATTTCTGAATAAAAAAAGAATTAATTGGCACACTTGGAGAAGAAACTTGTATACAAATTTGTATGCTAAAAAAAGAATCTAACCATGAAAAATCTTAACAATCATTTTATAGAAGCTGAAAAAATATCCTTTGTAGTTGATTCTTACATGCATCCATGATTTAAAAACCCAAGAGCTTATTATAAAATCACAGTTCAGCAAGTGAGTTTCTACGTGGGCTTCAAGGAACAGAGGTTAGGTCTACAGCTTTCTGGCAATCTGATGCTATATTGGGAGAGTCAGCCTGAGGGGCAGACAGACAATATATCCCTCTGCCCAGTGTTGCCAAATGTCAGGGATTTAATCCAGATTTTAAACTCAAGTTGGTTAGCCCACAACACTGCATGTAGTAACAGCCTAAGGAACCCCACGCTTCCCCAAACACACACTCGCCGTTTTAGTCTCCCTTCACACTGAATAGGTTCAATGTCCTTTTGCATACAGAAATGAATGGAGGAAGGATTTTGGAAACCTAGGCAGACTAATTTCAGATCTCTGGATCTTGGAGAGGGGTAAACTAGACTAAGAATCACACTGCTATTCATCATTTATTAGACACAGGGGTGAAGGCCTCCGTGTACATGCAGAATCAGCACACGGTATCTGCTTCCTCTCAAATAATGTTCCTCAACTGTCCTTTCTTCTCAGCCCTGCCATTCCTGAGAACGAGAGCAGCATGAATGCACACAGCGCAGGTCTTAGGGGCTTCAAGCGCTTCAGGCGACCTCGCACGGAGCATGGCTCCATGTGTCCTAGCTGACTTCCCCAATGCAGGCTGGCATCTCAGCTCCAGTCTCCTCGACAACATTTAACAGCACTTCCACACAAAGTCAGCTGGTAAGACTCACATCCCTGTGCCGGGTGATGACATCTCCCACAGCTAGACACCACAAGGACGCACAGCAGAGCAACAAATAAAGCGTGAACTCTGTACTTGTCAAAAAGGCAATGGCAAAGGACAGATGAAGGAGTAAGGGGTGACCGTTAGGCTTCCATTCCCAAACAACATTTCCCAGCTCATCAGAGTCCTCAAAGGCAGGAAGAAGCATGGATGGATGAAGTCACACTGTGTACATGTAACAGTAAGTATCTACAATTATGAATCAACTAAAAACAAAGACAGTTACCAATAAACATTATTCCCAGGCTAAATCAAAATAGAAGTATAAAAAGAAATGCACAAGGGGTCAAAGACCGTTGTGAAGCTCTGAAGAGACGCTTACTTAGTTCCACGACATTTGCAAATTAGCCACAGGCCCTTTATTGGCAGGGTAAGAATGGCCTTCAAAGAACATGCATATGAAACGACCTCCTCACAGCTACAAGCCTACCCCTCCCCATGAGCTATCCTCCAGTACTTAGCTCCGCTCCCCCCTGTGCCTTCATTACCTTATCAGTGTCCCGTTTTTCCTCTCTCTTGAAGACTCTGAGACAAAAATCCTGGTTCCAGCAAAAGCGTGGATAAACTACTGTAAGACTGGCTTCCTAAAGCCTAGCTCTCCTGGGGTTCACAAGTTAATCCATGGGACGGATACACCTTTGACCTCATTACCACATGGCACGTTTCCACCTCATCTCTGAGGTCAGCATTCTCAGGACACATCACTCTTTTGGAATTAAGCTTTTTTTCCTTTTTTTGGGTGGAACTGGAGATCAAATTCAGGGCCTTGTGTGTGCCAGGCAGGTGCTCTATCACTGAGTGACACCTCATCCCTGCCTTAAACCTTGTATGTCTAATAAATTTTTTTTTAAAGTATTAGGTATTAAGATACTGTATGTTCTTTTAAAGAGAGAAGGACAGTGAGAGAGAGAGAGAGAGAGAGACAGACAGACAGACGGACAATCAATTTTATTGAGTTTTTCACATAGCTTTCATTGCTCCGACACTTAGTTGTATACTTGGGTGCTGGGGTTTGAACCTGTGAACTTGTGCATGCCAGGCAAGTGCTGTAACTGCCGAGCCACCACTCCACCCCATCTCTAATAAATTTAATCTCATCGCTAATACCCCATTCCCTCCTGGCCCTCTGTTCACCAGGATTAATTATCTCTGAAGTCAAAGTCATGGTGGTATAAAGCAAGCAAGCAGAAATGGACCAGAATCGCTGCTCTATTGATTGATAATGATACAACTTCCATAACCATGGAACATTAGCTCCTTTATTATCAAAACAGGAATACAGCATCCCTTACAGATTGTTCTGAGTAGACACACTATCAGCCACCACTACACTAGCCACAGAATACAGTCATCCCTTGGTATCCCTGGGGAATTGGTTCTAGTACCCTCCTTGGACACTAGTATCTGTGGACGCTCAAGTCCCCTCTATTAATCGGAACAGTGTCTGCAGATGACCTACACACGTCCTCCCACGCATATTTGAAGTCATCTCTAGTTTATGTAACCCTAACACAACACAGGCGCTATGTGAGTAGCTGTCGAGCGGCGCTGTTTAGGGAATAACAAGGAAAATCTATACTTGTTAAGTATACATAGCATTTTTTCCTCTGAATAGTTTTAATCCACTTGTTAAATTCACAGGTAGAGAAGCCAGGATATGAAGGGGCTGCCTATAATTTCCGTGTTTCAGGGATAATAATCCCTTCTGCGTGTATGACTCTTTACAAAAAAAGCTTCTGAAGTAACTCATTTCATATCATCTTCATTTAAAAAAGAAAGGGTTGAGGCTTAAACACGACCCTACATATGGTAGGACCTTCGCAGATGTTAGCAGCTGCCCTCAAGATTGAGTGTAGGTTAAGACTGGAACTAAGAACTTTTATCTCTTCACTAATATTCATTCTACCTTGTACTCTAATTATGTGCTTCTGTGTTTATTTGGCGAAAATAAAATTATAAAATACACTCCTTTTATGCTCAATCTCTGCCTTAACTGCTTTTCCTTTTCTCTATATTGGCTTTCTTTATCTTACGAACTTAGAGCAACTCCTCCCACTCTCAAACTTTTCTCAAATAACCGAGAGAAGCCTAACCCGATCCTAGTAACTGCAGATGTCACAACTTCTTTTCAACAGAGGAGGTCGGAACCATCAGCCATTGCTCTTTGCTTTGCTTTTTAAGATCCTGGTGACTGAGCCCAGGGACGCTCGGCCACTGAGCTACATCCTCAGCCATTTTATTTTTACTTTAGGTCAGGATCTTGCCTAGAACCTGGGATCTTCCTGCCTCGGCCTCCTCAGTTGCTGGGAATGTAGGCAGGCATGTGCTGGGCCACCATGCCCAAATCATCAGCCTCTCTTGACAGACTTCTTCCTCTACAACTTTGCTCTCTACTTCCATATTTCAACTCCTCTTTGGCAGACGACTAATCTATTACTTACGGTTTCCAACACCAGTCGCAGGCAAATGCCTGTTAGATCTAAATATCTCCTCTCAACCTCACTCTCTTCACATAATTTATTTAGAAGCCTAACCAGAATGTTCTCATTTCTGCCATTTACTTCTCTCCTTCAAAGATAATGCGTAATAAAATAAATAAAAATAAAAATAATGCTAAAGAGTCATTTCTTTTGTCAACACAAATTATGGGGAAGAGAATAGCAGTCTTTTCAAACAATGATGCTGGATCAACTGGCTATCAACATGCAAAACAATGAGGCTGGATCCCTTCTCACCCTGCAGATCAAAAGGATCAAAGACTCCAACATAAGAGCTAACATTAAAACTCTTAGAAGAAAACATGGGTTTCTTTGTGACCGTGGATTAGACAATGGTTGCTTAGCTATGACGCTAAAAGCATAAACAACAAAAGAAAAAGTGCACAAGATCAAATTAAAATTTGTGTTTTAAAAAACTAGGGGGCTGGAGCGGTGGCTTGGTGGTTACGGCGCTTGTCTTGCATGCAC
Source organism: Aplodontia rufa (assembly GCA_004027875.1). NCBI lineage: Eukaryota > Metazoa > Chordata > Mammalia > Rodentia > Aplodontiidae > Aplodontia > Aplodontia rufa. The sequence goes on from PVKS010001307.1 coordinate 104,137, forward strand.
GAGTGCGCGAGTTCAAACCTCAGCACCACACACACAACGAAGTGTCATAGGAATGAAACTCACTTGAAAAACTAAATAACAATTGCTTTTCTCTTCTCTCTCTGTTAAAAAAAACAATACTTAGGAAAATGAGCATAGTATGGAGGAAAATTATGCAAATCATATTATTAAGGGACCTGTATATAAAATATATAAAGAACTACTGCAATTCAATATTCAAAAGAAAATCCAATTAAAAAATAGACAAAGGGAGGCTGGAGGGGTGGCCCAGTGGTTACGGCACTTGCCTGGCACGCGTGAGGACGCGGGTTCAAACCCCAGCACCACGTATTCAATGATGTGTTGGAGCAACGAAAGCCACGTGAAAAACTAAATAAAACTGATTCTCCTCTCTCCCTCAAAAAAAAAAAAAAAAAAAAAAAGAACAAAGGGCCTGAATAGATAATTCTCTAAACAAGATTCACAAATGGCCAATAAACACATAAAAAGGATGCTCAACATCAATGTGAGCCATCAAGGAATGAAAATCAACACAGAAGTGGGACTTGGTGGTCGAGTGCTTGCCTTGCTGCACGAGGCCCTAAACAGTGAGGGCCTAGGGTTCAGCACAGTGGTGGAGCGCGACTCCCAGCGCCCACCGCCAAAAGGTGATACTACTATACACTCGCTAGGACGGTGGCTATTATAAAACAAGACAGATCACAGGAGTTGAGAGCATGCGGAGAAACTGGAACCCTCCTATACTTCTGGTGGGTACGTAAAATGGTGTTGCTTTGGAAAATACTCTGGCAGTTCCTCAGACGGTTAAACCTGAATGATTATATGATCCAGAACTTATACTCCTGTGTGCATACCCAAGAGTAATGAAAACATGACTGCACAAAAATCCATGCACATATTCACCTAGCATTACTGTTAACATTCAAAGAGTAGGAAAAAAAGAGTAGCAATAACTTACATGCCCACCGACTGATAAATGGACAAAGTGGCACACCCACACGATGGAATATTACTTGGCAATAAAAAGGAAAGAAATATTGTTACAACATGGATGAACCTTGACAGCAGCAGGCCACATGAAGGAATCCAGTCATGAAGACCATGGTACCACATGACTCCATTTCCGCAAAACGTCCAGAACAGGCAAGGTCAGCAGCTGTCGACAGCTAGGGAAGACAGACAGATAAGCCTGTCTAAGGAATGTGGAGTTTCTTTATGTGGAAATGTTCTAAAATTGATCGTGGACGGTTGTGTAACTCTGTAGGAATACTGAAAACCATGGATTTATACTTTCAATGGGTGAGTGATATACAGTAAGTGAATTATATTTTAAAAACTACTACTAAAAAAAGTCATTCCTCAGGTGCTGGAGCAGTAGCTTGGTAGTTAGAGCACTTGCCTGGCATGTGCACAGGCCTGGGTTCAAATCCTAGCACCACGTACACAACTAAGTGTCAAGAGCAACAAAAACCTAAATATAAATTGATTTGTGTCCCTTTCTCTCTCACTGTCCTTGTCTCTCTTTAAAAAAAAAAAAAGTCCTTCCTCTATGAAGTATTTTCTAGCAGGACTTGTTCTCTCCTCAGCCATCCCAACTCTTCTTTTTCCTACTTTTTTTTAATTAAGAAACTGAGTTACATTGTACAATCATAAGTGCATATAAAGGAACAATATGATATGTATATATTCTTTTTAATATATATTTTATTAAGAAATTTATTTGCTGAACAATCAGACATACTTCTAACGAAACAATATAATATAAATTCTGAAAATTAGATTTACCCCCAAGAGTCCCGCTCAATTAGCCACCCTTATCCCTCCCCATCCTCCTGCCCAATGCATCTCTGTGAATGCCTTAGGTTGTGTGTCACTAGATCTTTTCAGGATTTAGAACATGAGAATTGACCTCCTTTCTCAATGGCCATGGTCTAGCTCCAGCCTCTACAGATAAGTAAAGACATTGGACCCTTGGTTCTCTGACTTATGCTGATTTCATTCAGCATAATTTCTTCCACAGCCATCCATTTACCTTCAAAGGCTGCAATATCATTGTTTCTAATTGCTGAGTAGAACTCCATGGTATATATGTACCATAGTTTTGGGATCCATTCATCCAGTGAGGGGCATCTGGGTTGGTTCCATAATTTAGCTATTGTAAATTAAGCTGCTATGAACATAGATCTTGCTGTGTCACTGTAATGTGGTGATTCTAAATTCCCTGGAAAAATACCCAGGAGAGGAATAGCAGGGTCGTTTGGTGGGCTCATCCCTAGTTTTTTGAGGATTCTCTATACTGCTTCCCAGAGGGGCTGTACCAGCCTGTAGTTCCACCAACAGTGTGTTAGTGTGCCTATCTCTCCACAGCCCCTCCAGCATCCATTATTATTTTCTTCATTTTTGCCACTCTGACTGGCGTGAAGTGAAATGTTCATGTACTTTTCATTTGCATTTCTCTGATTACTAGTGATTTAGAGCACTTTCTCATGTATTCATTGGCTTGATCAATCTCCTCTGGTGAGAAGTTTCTATTTAGCTCTTTGGCACATTTATTGATTGGGTTGTTTGTGTTTTTGAAGTTGAGATTTTTGAGTATTTTGTAGATTCTGGATATGAGGTCCCTGTCAGAAGAATCACAGTCCATGATTCTCTCCAATTCTGTAGGAAACCTTTTGACTATTTTGATTATTTCCTTGGCTGTGCAAAAGCTTGTTAGCTTTATGGCATCCCATTCACTGATTTTTGACTTTAACTCCTTCACTTTAGGAGACATGCTGAGAAAGTCTTTGCCTACTCCCCAATGCTGAAGTGTTGGACCTAATTTGTCTTCCATCAGCTGCAAGGTAGCTGGTTTAATTTCTAGCTCCTTGATCCATTTTGATTTGATTCTCGTGCAAGGTGAAAGACATGGGTCTAATTTCAACTTTCTGCAAAAGCCATCCCAACTCTTAAGATCAATAGAGGTTTAGTGCACAGCTGCAGTTACTTGATTAGAGGAAGAATGGCAGATATTTTTAAAGAGAGCCCTCACCTTGAAGAGAAGAAACACATTCAATACCAGTTTTGGCTCGCACATCTATGTAGTCAAGTCTCACTAAGCCCTAGTCTCCTCACGTTTGAAACTTGTGAAAAAGAGAAAAAAACGTGGCTGAATCAAGTCTTGGAAAGATCTTATAATCTGTACAAATTTGAACTTAATAATCTGTTGAGAATTCAAGGGGGATTGGGATGAGGAAGGAACTGATGAAAGTTTCCTGTGCCCCATGGCCTGGGGGATAAGCACTGTTCCTCTGCGTGCTTAGCGAAGCTTCCAGAGCCAACACTCAAACCGTGAAGTGAGAGGCCAGTTATGGTCCCATGACACAAATGGCAAAGCAGAGCCTGCGTGAGGGAAAGAAGCAGGAGAAATACAGGACTGCTACGCTGCTGTGGACCCTGGGATAGGGTCTCCTCCTCCTAAGATACTGACTAAAACCACCACCCAAACCACAGGAACAGCGATCACATATGTGCCAACTTCCTTTAAGCTTCAAAATCATCTGTAACTTACTGTCATGTTCATGTTTAAAGCTGAGGAAATGAAGGCCGGGAGAACTGCTTGCCTTCTGTGTGTTGTCTGATCTTACACATTCTTATGGGCTGGCCTACCTCAAAGCAGAAATCAAATCCTAAGGGAGATGCCCGATTTTAACCCGCACGTCCCCAAGGAAAGCAACCACCTTGCTAGTTTCATTTTTGTTCCAGTGTCTTCTGAACCAGATTGGCTGGCTTGTGACGCACTGTGTAGCATTCACATGTGTCTTCTCTGAGGAGCGGCTCCTCCAGTTCCCAGCCTGCAATACCCTTCTATGCCTCTCTGCACACCCAAGACCCAAGACCTGGAAAGCCCTATGCCATTGCCCTGGGAAGCGCTCTGAGTGCCCGTCCCCAGCACTTCATGAGGAACAATCAAACACCTACTCTGAGCTGGGTATTTTGATGGGCTTTAGTTACTAGAGAGAATTACTCCTTCACTATATAGCTGTAGACCAAGGAAGTTAATTCCACGTATGTCATAGGCAATGCATGAAAAGCGGCAAATAAGCTAACACATCTGCAGAACGCCTTTTAAAAATCCCACTGAAGAATGAAATATTTGGCTGGGGACACAGCTCAGTGGTATCTAGCATGTGTGAGTCCTGGGTCTGACCCTCACAGGCCTGAAGAAAAAAAAGAGCATGGACTGGGGACAGATAACAAAAGGAACAAAATGAAATTTGGCTCACAGCTTCAAAAATAAAGCTAACTGAGGGTGAGAGGCATTCTTGAGCTTAGTTTCTGAACTCCAAGGAAACTTACAACCTTACAACCTGCTTGCTAATTATTACTTATTTCCAATTCAAAAAAAATTTTTAAAGAGAGAGGGACAGTGTGAGAGAGAGGAGAAAGAGGGGGAGAGAGAATCAATTTTCATTGAGTTTTTCACGTGGCTTTCACTGCTCTGACACTTAGTTGTGTACGTGGTGCTGGGGTTTGAATTCCTGTAGTTGCGCATGCCACTGAGCCACTGTTCCAGACCCTCCAATTTAAATTTTAAAAAATACCTCCACTGTTTCATAAACTCCAAATCAAAGGTTTTCTTGCATTTTTGGTAGGTTTCATTTGCCAAGTTGCACTCATTTTAAAAAAACAGCCATATTCATGATATCTAATGAAGATGTCCACAGTAAAGCCTCTTTTAATTCCAGTGTCCAAAAATTCCAAAAAGTGTCATAATGTGAAAGAATCTTTGAAATCATCCAAGTTTTTGGATTAATTTTGTTCCATGTACCAAATCAGATGCAAAATGAATGCTTACATTGCTGACGAAACCTATGAACTTATAATTTCACACTGTAACTTTGATGCTCGTGCCACATGGGTATTTAGAAGTCGAAGAGCTCAGTTAGCAAGTTCAAGGGAAGATGTAGGAGAGTGGCTCAGAGGCTCAGCAACAGTTTCTTTAACATAATTTTCTGACCTCCCCCCCACTCTGTACTGGGGCAGAAGCCAGGGCCTTGCACATACTAAGTGCTCTGCATTCCCCAGCCCACCACCTCCACCAGTGACTCAGTAAGTTGCTACTGCTGGCTTGAACCTGGGATCCTCCAGCTTTAGCCTGTCAGGTAGGTAGGATTATGGGTGTACACAGTATATCCAGCGAAAATCAAGTATTTTAAAGCTGAAACAACCAATTTATTTCATCAGTCTTATTTTAAGAGCTGAGGACTGACCTCTGGGCTTTGCGCATGCTGGGCAAGCACTCTGACACTGAGCTAAATCCCCAACTCCTATTTCCTTACTTTCTAAAGAAAGTGTGTACATTTGTATACTTCCTTATCATTAAGGTTTCTAATCACACATATTTAATACATAATTTTAGTATATTACTATATAAAATAATTTTATGTGTATCTGACATAATTCTAACAGTTCCAGTGCTATTATTACTTTCTTCAACTCAAAGATTAAGCTGAGAGGACAAGAAACTTGCTCAAGTTAACACACTGATGGGAAATAATGAATTAGAAGAAAGATCTTCCAGTTTAGAAAGCCTATCTGGCTTTTAATTATTATGATAATCTTTATTATCATTTACAGTGCATGAAGATCTTCATTATTACCCCACAGAAGAAAAAGAAATAACTTTCAGAAAGTTCAAGACTTCACCATTGCACAACAATGAAGAGAGTAAAATTTCTTAGAAAACGCATAGCGCACTTTGAAATCAAACTAGATTTCAGCCACTACTGCTGCAGGTACTGCAATCTAGTATGAAAATTCTTTTATTCAAGCGTACCAAAACCAAAACTAAACCACCAACAACAACAAAAACTAAAACAAAATTTTCCTTACAGTTTTAAACATGCATTCGCATTTTTTGAAGCTCACTCTTCTCTTTGGCGTGTACGAGATTACAAACATTTTGCTGTCACGGCCTCAACAACTCCGCACCTTCTCTGGTGGGCGCGCAGTCGGAACACCAGCTTCTCAGCCACAGGACTAATGCTGGGTGTGCACTCCGAAGCCTCACCTCTGCCAGAGCAGCTTCGGACTCCCCGAAGACTAGCCGTTTCACAAGAATCCTGGCCTTCAGAGCCTTCAGAGCCAACCCTGGTGGGAAGCTCTGCGGTGACAGCTGCGGCCTGCGCCTCTGGGGCAACTGCCAGACATTCTGGATCCTAAGGGTTTCGGCCTCCCCCTCCCTGTTTCAGCAGCACAGCATGTCCTTGCTACCAAAAGGAGAGGGGCGGAGGACTGGAGACATGGCTGGGCTTTTCTTCACACACACACATATACACATTATGTATATATTTAGTTTTTAAAAAGGGAAAAAAGAAATTCAGTATAGGTAGAGAAGATTTAACACATACACGTGAAGCTTCAAAAACATCAAATTTCTTTCAATAGGCACACTCATGACTACCACGTAACCAAACCTGGTTCCAAAACTTTGATCCTGCGAGGACTCAACGCGAAGTCCACATCTACACCCTGCCTCGCCTGTGCATCTGCATCAGAGGTGCTTCTCTCAAAGAAGACGGAGATGCAAGGGAGTCTGGGAGAACACGGCCAGCACTCCTCGCCTTCCTTCTGCTCTGCGGTGTGGGGGACGGAACCCAGGGCAGGAGCTCTACCACTGAGGTGCATCCCCAGCTCCAGCGCTGCTGTCGCTTTTTAAAGAAAAAATGGATTGAAACAGGGAATATATGAAATGATTACATTACCACTAATTTTAAAATCAGAGGAAGTCATGCTAGTTTTGTAATTCCCTACACTTGATCTCCTAATCTTTTTTTATTTTTTAGAGAAAAGGACAGTGAGAAAGTGAGTGGGGGGGGGGAGGGAGAGAGAGAATCAATTTTTATTGAGTTTCTCACATGGCTTTCGTTGCTCTGACACTTAGTTGTGTTTGTGGGAGCTGGGGTTTGAACCCGTGTACTTGCACATGCCGGGCAAGCGCCATAACGGCCGAGCTCCAGCCCTGGTCTCCTCATCTTTTTGAGGGTTGGGGGCAAGTTCTGTTATGATCAACATTATGTCACCTGCAACTGGCACAACACCCAAAGTATAGCAGGCGCTGGGCTGGAGATAAACAATAGTGTGCAGGAGGGAAAGAACACCAGCTGCTTAACATGGCCCCTGTTAGCTTTGTGAGGTTGGGCAATTTTTAAAATTTGAGTTTGTTTCTTCATCAGTACAAAAGGAACATTTTACTTTGTATCGCTGTTGTGAGACTGAAATAAATCAATGCATGAGAGCACTTTTTCTCTTCTAGGCACATACAAAAAGCATTAAATAAAATGTTAATTCCATATACATATATATGGAATTAGCACTTCATTTATATATACAATTTTTTTTAAGAGAGAGAAAGAAGGAAAGTGAGAGAAAGAGAATTAATTTCATTTAGTTTTCATCTGGTTTTCATTGCTCTGACACTTGGTTGTGTATGTGACCCTGGGGCTTGAACCCAGGTCATCGAGCAATACTGCTGAGCCACTGCTCCAGCCCCACATGCCCCATTAAGGTAGGCTGCAGAGAAATTTACAAATGAACTCAGTCTCTGTTATCCACTCCCTTTAAAATATCTATTCCTTTGAGAAACTGATGAAAATATGTTCCGGATCCAGGAAAAATGGGAACACACAATAATTAAACATGATCCAAGAAACCTGTGAACCCAACGCCACAATCCCATTTTACACAGACGCTTTTGCTGTGGATACCAGGAAGCTCAGGGCTGAAACTACTTCAGCTTTATCCGTTGATCCTGACAGCACACAGACTTATGGTCTCCCTGTCCTTTTTTATTTCAAAAACTTTTATTATACACTTTTAAAAATTCTGTCTGTGGCACACCAATCCAGAAGATTTTATAACATTCAATTTATAGAACCGAAAATTTAGAAATCAGTTTTTCCTTAGGACTGGCTTATAAGCAATAAGTTTCTTTTAAAAGTTTAGCAAACTTTGCAACAGTTTTAAGGGTATATACATAATATTTGGTTCCATTTATGAACTTACATTCCTTTAAACTATATTTTATTCATATTTTTTCCTAATATTTATACAATTTGTCAATCTCTCCCTCCCATATGTAACCAATCTTCCATCTCTACAGCTGCCTCTCCTCCTTGGGGTAGAGGCCCCTCTCATCCCACTTGGTCTGACCCCTTACCAGGCTGTCTAGCTACACTGACCCACTCCCTCTACCCGACACCCCTTGGGCTCTGACGCATCACACAGAGCAATACTCTGTCCACCCTACTCCGTCTCATCCAGCTCCTGCAGAGACAGGCACATACTTTTCTCCTGTAACAAGTACAGGAAACCCCTGCAGACTAAATATAATCAGGGAAAGTCCTGAAAATACCTGGGGAGGTGAACTTGAAGAAAAAATAGTTTCATATTCACACAGGAGGAGATTTGGAATTGCATTATTTAAATAAGCCGGGAACATGCCCCTATCACTCTCGAAGGAAAAGAACTGGATCAAGAGGTGGTGTTATTCGGGGCAAGGGTCCAGATGGTAGCATTTCAAAGAGGACCCTGTGAAGCAGAGATGGAGCGGAGGAAGCCTGGGACAGAGCTGTTGATGGGTCTTGTGAGGCTCCCAGCGGGTGGTCTGATGACAGGTCAATGTTCCCTTTCTTTCATGTGTTTGCGGTGAGCAGGTTGCATCGTTTGTTGGCCTGGTGGGTTGTAAGTCCAAGGGCCTGATTTCTCCGATATGGGATTGATATACCCGCACAGTCATGAGCCTCTGATTTTTTTTTTTTTTTTTAGGGCTGAGAACTGAACTCTGGGCCTTGCGCATGCTAAGCAAGGGCACTCTGCCACGAAGCTAAATCCCCAACCCCTATGAGCCTCTGATTTAATTTGGTAAATTCACAGGTGGTCAATTTTTTTTATTAGTGTGACTGATTTATCAGTTTGTGCTGTGCAGCTGGAGATTATCCCTTCTGATAACTTCTGTATGTTTCCAAGTTACCAACGCATTCTGCCTTAGCACCTGCACTCAACATGGAGAACAGGGAGAAGCTTAGGGCAAACCGCTGCTTTGTACAATCGAGTCGCGCAAGGCCAGGCACGGCTTGAAAGCTGCTGCACACAGCATGGAGTGACTCATAGCAGGGCACAGTCTGTTCGCCATGCTGAGATAAGCCAAAGGACAGGTAAGAATGAACCTTGTGGTACCAGATCAGAGTTGGAGACAGCAAACGAATGTCTAAAGAGCTGCTTAGCTTAGTAACTGTATAGATGAATACAGAAACATTAATAGATATGTGTACGTGATCAGCATACGAACTGGATATTTCACTTACAATAATGTCCTCCAGGTCCCATTCATGTCATAGTATGTATCAAAACTTAACTTCCTGTTAAGATGAAGTAATAAACCAGGTGTGGTGGCACGTACCTGTAATCCCAATGATTTGGGAGGCAGAAGCAGGAGGATCACAAGTTTGAGGCTGGCCTTGGCAACTTAGAAAGGCCCTACGCTATTTAGCAAGACCCTGTTTCAAAATTTAAAAAAAAAGGGCTGGAGCAATGCCTCAGTGGTTTTGGCACTTGCGAAGCAGCGCAGGGATGCAGGTTCGAACCCCTGCACCACATATACAACAAAGTGCCTGAGCAATGAAAGCCACATGAAAAACAAAAAAGCTGATTCCTTCTCTCTCTCACTCTCATTGTCCCTCTCTCTTAAAAAATAAAATAAATAAATAAGAAGTGACCCTGGGTTCAAATCCTCAGTACAAAAAGAAAAAAGTAACAGTTCACTGGTTCGCTGCGCCACAGTATCAACGGACAGTTGGTTGCTTTTATCTTTCGACTGTCGTGAGTAATGCTGGTGCGAATGTGGTTGTGTATCGTTCAAGTGGCTAAAAACGTTAAATCCACTTCTTGACAATGTGAGCTATCCCGGTGCCTGCCGCACTCTTCTTCCAAAACCGCCTCTTCGCTTCAAGTGATGTTACACACGCCAACCACCAAAGTCAACGAAAATCGAATTCTTACACTTGTGGAAATTTAGGCCATTTTTGAGATTTGGTTCTTAAATTACGTATTTTCTTGACAGTTTCAGATTTCATGATTTCTCGTTTTTAGCTTCCAGCCTTAAAACATTTGAAGATTTCAGAGATAATATTACTGTGTCTGCCTCCCTCTCTCCCATTTGGTGCTGGGGACTAAATTCAGGGCCTTGTGCATGCTAAGCACAGCCTCTACCACTAAGCTACACCGAAAATAATCTGTGATTCTTAGGTGAAGAAGCAACTCCACCAACAGATGAAAATAGTCAAGATTATGTGTAAAATGAGATTATTTTTTGGTGGTATGGGGGACTCAACCCAGGAGTACTCTACCACTGAGCTATATGTACTCCCATCCCTTTTAATTTTGAGACAGTCTTGCTAAGCTGCCCAGGCTGGTCTCGAACTTGAGATCCTCCTGCTTCAGCCTTCTGACTTGCTGGACTAACTGGCATGCACCACACCTGGCAAAACATTCACTCTTAAATATTCACTCTTTAAACTAGTTCTTCAGCATCTGAAATATGATAAGCACTATGCTCAGAATAAAACAACATCCTTGGCCTTTAGAAGCTTACACTTTTAAGGCAAAGACACATATCATGATAATAGCAAATGAGTATCTATTGTATCATAATGAGGACACTATGCTAAGTGAGGCAGCCTGACACAGATAAACACAAACACTACAGGATTATAGAGCAAGACACGCAACTGAGACAAGGTAAGATGTTTGGATATATAGTTCAGTGGTAGGACTGCACGTTTAACACGCACGAGGCCTCTGTTTTATCCCAGTACAGGGACAGAGATGAGAGAGAGAATATGAATTACACACCACTAGGAATCATATTTTCTGAAGATCTTAATAAGATCCCAGTAACAGTACTTACTTAATTTTCCCCAGCCTACTTCTAAATAAAATTTTTATAAAGATAGTTTATAGTGGCAAAGCACTTGCCTAGCATACTTGAGGTGGTAGGTTTGATCTCTCGCATTGAAAAGAAATAACAAAAAATATTTTTTACAGTAGCACATTAAAACAAGGATAGAAAACATGAATCATGTAAAATGAAGTGGACAAATAATTTTTAAAAACAGACTGTGGTATTATAGTACTTACTAAAATTGGACCTGAAGTTCAAGTTAAAGTCTTCCTGGTAGACAAAATAAAAAGCAGAATAGGAGGTACTTGTCTTGTTTCTCACATAAAAACTCAGGATTTTTTTAAAAGCGGGATTGCTCTTTTTCCTTCGTAACGTCACTCCTCACTGTTCTGCCGCCCCTGGAAGGGTAGCATCATTACTTAGCTTCTGCCGCTGATCACGGAAAAGAAGGGACTTCATGACTGGCTCGGTCTCAAGATATAAAAGACCAAAGCAGCCTCTCCAGACTCTACTCGCGACCCACGGTGAATCAAAGCTTTCCTGCAGGCACTCGCTGACACTCCACACAAGGCCACGGTGGCTGCCACTGCCGCCAGTGCTTCAGCGGCTCCTTTCAGTTTCATTATGAAAACAATGGATAACTTTCCACTTCCTAATAATAGTAAGTTTATTCAACTCTAATCCCTTTTATATGTGATATCTAAAAGACGTCTGGTAAGTTTGGAATAACTGTGAATGATGAATAAAACTCTAATTTGTATAATTTGGCAATTAGCAGCACAGATTGTGAGACAGGTATCTTCCAGTTGATTGACAACTTGAAAAAACACAGATGATCTCAATGGTAGAGCCGTCTCTACACAGGCCAAACGGCCATCAGGATTCCGGGGGTTCTGGCTTCCGAAGCTGAATTGTGTTCCTTTTGACTGTGATCAGCATCCAACTAATTACTCTAATTCAACTGTCTAAAAATAGGAAGAAATTGGGCCTTCAGTGTAAGGGAGGAAGGGAGGGAAGAAGGAGAGGAGGGAAGGACAGAGGGAAGCAAGCAAGGAGGCCAGTTAGCGCACGCACGCTCAAGATTCTAACGGGAGTTTTCCTGCACTCTGATTCAAACACGCTCAAAGCCAAACTTGGACTAGTGATCTTAGAAAATGTGCAGAAGGATCAAATCACCACCACCAAGAGTACCTATAAAGGCTGAAAGTTAAGGGTGGCTGTGCCAACTACTTGAAGTAAGGAACGCAGGAAACCAGGGCAGTGCATTAACGCTTTACTCTTACTTCTGCGGAAGTGGTGAATCCAAATCAGAGTAATTCTTCCACTAATCCCCATAAGAGCTGTAACTGTTTGGCAGGCCTGAGAATAGACTGGTATCAAGACAAGAAGCCAGCATCCTGATGTGCTGAGGGGCCATGCCAAGATGTCTGCTTCCAAGAACTACATTCATTCTTTCATTCATATACACCAGCCATTCAAATATTCTGAATTTACTGTATTTGTAATGCTGCGTGCAAGGATGCACAGAGAATACAAAAATGAGATGGGTGCAGGCGCATGCCTGTAATCCCAGCAGCTTGGGAGGCTGAGGCAGGAGGATCACAAATTCAAAATCAGCCTCTATAACTTAGTGAGACCCTGTCTCAAAAAAAAAAACAAAAAAGGCTGGGGATGTGGCTCAGTGGTTAGGTGCCCCTGGGTTCAGTCCCCAGTACGGGGGGCGGGGCAGAGAGACAGATGGGGGGAATAAAAATGATTCTTTTGCTGAAAAGCTATGTAAGCTGACTCCTATTGTAAGAAAACAGCAGGCTTTAGTTAGGACAATGCCGGGCATATAACACAACAGACGCTAACCACTGTTGTTAAAACTCGAGTGGTTGTTTAGATGATGTAACAATGTAATTACTTAAACAAATTCTGTAAGTGCTTCTGTAAACAGCTTTACTGAGCTGTAACTCGTACACACGCAGTTCATCCATGTAGAGCATAACTGGTTTTTTGTGTATTCACAACTGTGCAACCCTCACCAGTCAATTATGGCACATTTTTATCCTTTCAAAAAGAAATCCGAGGGGTTGAGGCAGTTGCTCAGTGGATACTGCGCTTGCCTGGCACGTGCGAGGACATAGGTTTGAACCCCAGTACCACGTACACAGCAAAGTGTTGGAGCAATGAAAAACTAAATAAAATTGATTCTCTCTCTCTCTCTCTCCCACTGTCCCTGTCTCTTAAACAAACAAATAGACAGACAAAAACAAAGAAAGAAAAAGAAAAAAACTGTGAAGCCCTTAGCTACTACCCGGTTACTGCCCCATGCCTCCCAGCACTAAACTCGCCACCTGCTTTCTGCCTCAGCACTTTTGCCCGTGCTGGTGTTTCATATAAAGAGAACCATGTTAACAGGCAACCTTTTGCATATGGTTTCTTCTGTTTTTAAGATTCACACTTGTTGGGCTGGAGCGTGTTCAGGGGTTGGAGGACTTGCCTGGCATGAGCAAGAACCCAGGTTCGAGCCCCTGCACTGCATACACAACTAGGTGTCGGAGAAACGGGACAGATGGAAAAATAAAAGACTGATCCTCTTTCTCTGACGACGACAACAACAACAAAGTCACACTTGCTATAGCAAGCATCAGTACATCCCTTGAATGCATTATTTAAAGTGAAAAAGTCTTTTGTGAAGCAAACGATCACTCCCTAGCTCAAAAAACAAATACATATTTCCATTTACTTGAGGTGTAACAGATAGCAGGACACAGGTTACAGGAGTATGATGTTTCATTACAAAACAAGTCCCCAAGTCCAAACAATTTTTGAAAATCTTTTTTTTTAATGTCCAAATATTCAGACATAAAAACCTTAATGTCCCCATGAGTTTATTATAAAACCAGTTTAGTGAGAAGTACCTAGTGAGAAACAACTTAAGCAACAAGATCTAGGTATTGTGTTTTCCTTTACTGTAAATCCCACTGATTAGACCTGTTTATTTTCCTTTCCTATTGTCCTCTACCCTGAGAAATTTAAACCAGTCATTGTTTTTCTAACTCAAGAACAGTCTGATGACTACATTGTAAAGAAAAATACACATCTAAGATTGGACACTACAGTCCAAAATGAAATTAATATAGTCTTCAAGAGAAAATGAGAATAAAATAAAATACAGCTCATTACTTAGTTCAAAGTATTTTTATTCTCACATTCCACGTAGATAGGACTTGTCCATCTACAAAATAAAGGGTTGGATTACATAATCTTCAAGGTCTCACCCATCTTCAGGAGGCCATGGCTTCCTGCACACCCATGTTTGCAGCAGCACAATGGATGAGAGAATAAAGAACACACATGCACACAATGGAGTCTGTTCAGCCATGAGAAAAACGAGATTACGTCCTCTGCAGGAAAGTGGATGGAGCTTGAGAACATCATGCTAAGCGAAAGATGCCGAACACAGAAGGTCAAGGCCCATGTTTTCTCTTATATGTGTGTAAGCTAGAAAAGAAAAGGAAAAACAAAGGGGTGTGTGTGTTGGGGGTATATTCTCATGAAAATGGAAGAAAGATCAGAAGAGTGGAGGGAAAGGACCAGGGGCAGAAAGGTGGGGAGAACACTGGGAATGGCAGGGAACCACACTGGCCAACAGCCGCTGCACTGGGTGCGTGCACGAACGCGCAACAACAAACCCCACCATCCCATGCAACACAGCGCAACAACAAAGCGCGCGGACAAAGAAAAGCAAGGCTGCATCTCATCCTCTTATGTTCTTACGCTGACATCTGGAAAGGATGTAAATCTTTTATGTTTTACATTTTTCCTCTTAGCCAGGGATAGGGTAACCAGGAATAATTTAAGCCCGCTTCTCTTCTTATGGGACATACACTACCCAGACTGAACGAGAGGGAGAAAAGGGGCCAAAATATTTTTTTAAATGCTCTTCATTATTCATCACAAATGTGCTTGCGATCAAAAGCAACAAAGAATATTTTCTTGACCTTTTTCCGTTAGCAATGTAAAGATATTTCTATAAAGTTATAATTACCAAAGGATTATTTCAGCCAAGACATTCTTAACTTGTCGTCTTGACATGTGCCATAAATTCAAATGGGCAGCGCTGCATGGCATTTTTGATGCAAAATGGCATTTTCAGTTCCCTTATATTATTAAAGGGGAACACATGTCCTTGGCCAGCAAACAATTTCCTCTGAGATTGATAACTATTTGGGGCTCTCAGGGATTCTGTAATTATCTCAGGTCCAATTAAACCAAAAAGCAAATATTCAAAGTGTAGATGTATTTACTGAGGCATTAAGAAAATAGGTTGATATAATACTTGGAACATTATCAAAACCCTTCTGAGCTGTGAGTTTTAATTTAAAAACTTGATGCATGTAGAGAATCTGGAGAGTGTGAAAATTTCTCACACCACAGGAAGCACAATTTGAATTTGGATTCAGGCACTACCTTTGCAAACACAGTCTGTACACTTAAAGAAAAGTCTGAGTGTAGTTAAGCTAAAGCTAATGTTAAACGTCTGGTCCCCTAAACAGTCCTAATTACCACTCAAATAAAATCTAAACAAATGAGGACAACAAAAAGATCGCTGCGACTGCCTGTGGGTGTCAATAAAGCCTTTTAACAAAACACAGTGCTATGATTTAAGTCTTTACAGAATACAATGTGCACCAAAATCTCGGAACAGTTGATGGCCACCCCTCTGGTACTTCCTCACTTCCAGAGGTTCCCAACTAGAGCACGCTCAGAAACCAACCAGAGCCTGGCAAGAAGCACGGGAATAGAAGAGGTGACATCACAAGACGGCTGCATTTGATACAGGCTTAAAGAATGGGTAACATTTGAATAAGGAGACCGAGGGGGAGGAAAGCCAGCAAGGGAGGAGGATGATAAAGTGATCTGGGTTGAAAGAAAAACCTGGAGCGAAAAAACAAAGCCAATGCACATGGAGCAACAGGAAACAGTGCGTGGGGGGACAGGTGCAAGGCCTGCACTACAAACGGAGAGTCTGTGCTTCACTCTGAGCGCAGAGGGAGACACTGAAGGCTGCACGGCAGAGAGACTGCTGGAGACTGTTCGGTGCTGCATGAGCAGAACAGGTTTGTGGAAGGCAAAACTGCGATAGTGGGACCCGTTAAAAAGCTGCCATCACATCTTGTGAGAAGTCATGCTGGCCTGAACTTGGTTAGTGCAATGGGAACAGATAACAAAGTACAGACCTAAAAAGAAATACAGCTTTTAAACATGAAAAGACACTGAACACTGGTCCAATAAATCAGATGAAAATTAAAATTATATTAAGACACCATTTCTTAGCTATCAGGTTGACAAATTTTAGGAAGGTACAACCTACTCTGTTGGTAAGATGGAAAATCGGCCCTCTCAGAAACTGTTGGTGGGAACACAAAACAGGACTACCCCTTCAGATGGAAACATCGCAGAGGCCAGCAGACACTGTGAGCCGGTAAAATGTCCAAAAGGAGGGTTTGGCTGCATAAACTATGATCCAATAAACACCATGCAGCTTTAAAAATGAATGAGGATTCCCTGCAGCTACAGTTACAGTGAGATCTCTAGAAAACACCAGGCTAGGAACAAGTACCAGACACTACAGCGCCGTTTCTCTACGCAATGCGTGTGGGTGTCCGCGGTGCAGATGAGGACGCAAAGGGGTAAAGATGTGTACACACTGGTTTGTACTTTTGGAAAAATGAAATCCAAAGTCAGAAAAAAAAAAGTTACTGAGGGAGGGAACAAAGAGCTAAGTAGAAGGGACAAGGACTAGACTTCTCTGCACACCTTGTTTTACAGAATTAACTTTGGAACCAGGTAAATGTTTTATGTAATCATAAAACCAAATTAACTTCATAATGAAAAAAAGCTTCTGAATGTAAAAAGTGAGACTAAAAAAAAAAATAGTAAGGTGCTGGAGCAGCAGCTCAGCGGTTATGGGGCCTGGCATGTGCGAGTACACGAGTTCAAACCCCAGCACCACACACAACGGAGTGTTGGAGCAATGAAAGCCTCATGAAAAACTAGACAAAACTGATTCTCTCACCGTCCCTCTGCTTAAAAAAAGGGGGGGGGGCTGGAGTAGTGGCTCGGTGGTTACAGTGCTTACCCAGCATGCGCAAGTACACGGGTTCAAACCCCAGCACCCATGTACACAACTAAGTGTCAGAGCAACGACAGCCATGTGAAAAACTCAATAAAAAAAATAAAAAGCCCAACCAACATCAAGTTGGTAGATTAACACAGGGAAGAGAATAATTTTTTTTTCAGTTTCATATTAGCACAACACAGCAGCAATGAGCAAGCTTAGTGCTCTAAATCGTCTCTTAAGTATTGTTTCCCACTAAAAGGGAATCAGGGCTTCTTGAAGAAACATCCCTGATTCTAGGTCTGGAGAAGGAAAAATACAAGCACAAACATCTTGGTTTCTTGAAATTCTTGGTTTTTTGTAGTTACATAAACATTGCTGGGGTCATGTCAAAAATACTGGTGGGTCACTTCCAAGAATAACATTATTCAGGGCCTATTTACATCGAAATTCTTCCTATAAAAATACTGCAAGCTGAATAAATTATCATACTAAAATGTTGTGACTGTTCTATTACTATACTACCATTCTTACCACAGCTGACACTCAACAAACACAAATTAAGAATCTAGAAGTCAGAAGTACAATGGTCAACATGGAATATAACCTTCTGTGGCCCCATGAAGCTTTCAGTCTGGTGGAAGACGCTGATAATTCAAAATACTGAGACAGTTCCACGGAGGGGAAAAACACACTGCTAAGGGAACACTGGTGGGTCAGAACGACACATAAAGTGAGACCCAGAGGACATAAGAAAATTTTGTACATTTGCTTGTCTGTTGGGAACACAGGGTGGAGAGTGGGTGGTGAGAGAGAGACTAGGAAAAGCAACAAGTAAAAATAAATAAATAAATAAAAATTTAAAAAAACAGCTAGGGCATGATTCACTGAGAAGGAAACTGTGATTTTGTGTGGCTGATGGGGGCATGTGTGGAAGGGTGCAAGACGAGGTGATGCGGGAGCAGGAATGAGGTCATGAAGAATCTACAGATGGGGCTGGAGCTGGGGCTGGGCGGTTACAGCGCTTGCCCGGCACACACAAGTACATGGGTGCAAACCCCAGCACCATGTACACAACTAAGTGTCAGAGCAACGAAAGCCACGTGAAAAACTCAATAAAAATTGATTCTTGATCTCTTTCACTGTCCTCTCTTAAAAAAAGAATCTACAGATCACGTTAGGAAGTTTCAAAATTGTCGAGGAATTTTCATAGAGAAATGCCATAAGTAACCCTATCTACGAAAGCCACTGTTGATGAGATGGCAGAATGGTCCAGGAGGCAAGGACAGCAGTCAGAAGTCTGCTCCAGCAACAGGGATGGATGCCATGTGAGGCTTTCACAGGTTTACAGGGAACACGCACATGGGGGAAAACTAAAATGAAAAATCTGAAGACAATGCCCAGGCTTCTGTTTCTAACCTGCTCCGTCTTCACCTCGTCTCGAACCTTCCCGCACAGGCCCCTCCAGCCACGCAGAACTACTCTCTGCTGCTTGCTGAATCCCACTCAAGCTGTTTTCGACTCCCTCCCTCCCTAGTCCCCCTCTCCTTGCCCATTCTCTACCCTCCATTCCCAACAGAGGAGCAGATGTGGACAAATTCCTAATGCCCTGCAGGTGAGCAAAAGCATCCCCACAGCAGGTGACATTTAATAAGGCTGTTATCTGTGTTATGCGTCAGCTGTCCACTGCTCTAATGTATTGAAACAGTCCCCTTATAAAGAGCAAAGATTTGCGGTGGCTCAGTTCTGGAGGTTCCAGTCAAGAACTGGTTGATCTGTGCCCTTCAGACCAGGACCCCGTGGCAAAGCAAACTCAGGAAGCAAGAGCGGAAGGGGGAGGGACCGAGCTATCCAATCCTCTTCAAGGACACGCCCGTGACCTACGCCCTCCCACCACTGCCCACCTCCCACCAGCACCACAGCTGGGTACCAAGCCTTTTGCACCTGGGCCTCTGGGAGCATTCTAGGTCCAAACTACAGCAATAGAAGCAATGGAAAAAGTGTTTTGGGGAAGAGAGGGAGGGAAGGTAAGTTTACTCCAGAGCCCATGAGAGACGACGCGCAGGCAACAGCTCCCCTCGCTTCTCCACCACCTGATCCTCTCACAAATCTGCACACAAATCTGTCCCTTCTCTCCATCTCTACTGTTACGCCCTGTCACAAAGCGGCATTATCTCCCTCTGTGGTCTTCATATCAAGTAAGAGTCATACTTTAAAATACAAATCAGGGGGGCTGGAGCAGCGGCTCAGCAGTTACAGTGCGTGCCTGGCATGCGCACGGACGTGGGTTTGAACCCCAGCACCACGCGCACAGTGAAGTGTTGGAGCGAAAGCCACAAGAAAAACTAAATAAAAAACTGATTCTCTCTTTCTCATTGTACCTTTCTCTTTTAAAAAACAAAAATTTTTTTTGAAAAAATACAAATCAGGTGCTGAAGTAGTGGCTCGGTGGTTTTGGTGCTTGCCTGGCATGCATGAGGACGAAGGACTGAACCACAGCACCATGTACACAACCCTGTGTCGGAACAACGAAAACAAGATGAACAACTAAATAAAACTGATCCTCTCTCTCTTAAAAAAAAAATCAATCAGATCATGCTACCCCCTATTTAAACCTTTGGGGGCCTTCTTACTGAATTTTAAAATGAATCAAACTACCTCTCACAACCCCAGTCCCTACACAACGTGTCTGCTTTGGCACGTTGTCAACTGCTCTCGCTTACTATGGCCACCTTGGCCCAGCTTGCTGGTCTCTGCGTTGGAGAATCGCTCCACTGTTGCTTATTCCCCTTCACCAGCGCACACTGTCTTCATTCTCATCACAGCCCTTCTCTAACCACTTTCCATCGCGTTGCTCTCATTTACTCCCGTGTTTCTTTCCTCCAATAGAAGCTTCATAAGAATGGAAACTGTGTATCTTTTTCACTATTACACTTTGTGTAGATGATACGCAGTTGATTTGTTTGTTTTTTTAAGAGATGGAGAGACAGGGCTGGAGCGGTGGCTCAGCGGTTACGGGCTTGCCTGGCATGTGCGAGGACCCGGATTTGAACCCCAGCACCACGTACTCAACGCAGTGTCGGAGCAATGAAGGCCACGTGAAAAACTAAATAAAAAAAACTGATTCTCTGTCACTGTCTCCCTCTTTTGTAAGAGAGAGAGGAGAGAGAAAGAGAAATAATCAATTTTATTTACTTTTCATCTAGACCTTGTTTCTCTGACACTTAGTTGTGTATGTGGTGCTTGGGTTCAAACCCGGGTCCTTGCACATGCCAGGCAAGCGCTCCAACTGATGAGCCACCGCTTCAGCCACTGAACTTCAATAAATATTTGCTGACTGAATTAAATAAATGATAAAATACATAGAAAAAATAAAACTCAGTTCATAAAAAAGATCTTGCCTAGAGATCCTGATTGGGCATCTTCCATGTGTGAATGACAAATGACCCCATTTAGATACGGCTCATGTGAAGTGCAGGGAAAGAATAAGAGGGTCTAAAACAGAGTTCTGAGGAATGAGAGCATCTAAAGGATGAACAGAAGAAGAAGTGGGGGCACCCAAAAAGGAAGGGCCAGAGAAACCGGTAAAAATAAAAAAGTCACCAAGTACTCAACGCTATAGAAGAATCTATCAGAAAGGCTGCTTGGCATTAAGGAAAGCATGTTGTCATCAAGTCACATGCATGATCAATCATTGTCTTTACTAAGTGCCTGTCATGTGCCAGGAACTGCCCCAGGAGTTGGGACATATTAAACAAAACAAAACAAACAACAGGAAAGACTATTAAATGACTATTTAAAGAATGGTACGATCTTCTCTAAGCGTAACTTTGAGAAAGTCTCAATTTGAGCCTTAATTACCACAACTGCTGGGAGGATTATATGAGACCTTGTTCATAAAGTGATGACTACAATATCCGTAATACAAGAGGTGCCCAAAATCATGATGGCTACTACTATAAAAGCAATCTCCGTTCACTGATGAACGCACACTACAGCACAGGAGAGCGATTTACAGTAATCTCCCTAGGGAAAAATCTGTTTTGAAAATCTGTATTTATTCTAAGAATACTAAAACAAGCAAAGGGATGAGATGCTTTATAGGAAAATTATGGAGAGGGACCATTTCACTAAGGTCTCCTGTCAAGATTCTAATTTCAGCAAGTGCACAAAAGCATTTAAGGACTTAACAGTAGGTTTTCCAGGGCTGGGGCAGTGGCTCGGCAGTTACAGCGCTTGCCCAGCACGCACAAGTACGCGAGTTCAAACCCCAGCACCACGTACACAATGAAGTCTCCGAGTCTCGGAGCATGGAAACCCACATGAAAAACTAAATAAAACTGATTTTCTCTCTCTCGCTCTCTCATAAAAAAAAAAGGGTAGGTTTTCCAGAGCCAGCGTGGGGTGCACACCAGTAACCCTCGCTACTCGCGAGGATGACACAGGAGGATTCCAAGCTCCCGGGAGCTCCGGCAACACAGTGGCCCCCATTTCAGCGCAGGGAAATGTAGCTCCCAACTCCTGGGTATGACTCAGAGACACCACATCCATCCCTTCTCTCTCAAAATACAACATCCCTGGGCTTTTCTTATTCCAGAACAAGACCTCTTGACTTTTCTAAAGTTAGACAGGTCAGAAGAAAAAACACAGAATCACAGGCCAAGCAGCTCTCATTTTTCTGGTGCTGTTATTTTGTTAGATTATATCCTCTGCTCATTCCTATGGGAATCAACAGGCTTGCGTGTTTTGAATTAAAGAACAAAATCAAACTGAGCTGAAAAAGATTCCTCGGAAACACTGAACAAGAGAAAAAATACCAGAACATTTCTTGCTTAAATTCTAAGAAGGAACATGAGGGTGAGCTAGCACGGACCAATGGGTGCCCTTGTCTTGCACGCCAGGCAATCCAAGCCCCAACCCTCCTTCCTACCAGCACACACTGCTTTCTATTGATTTCCCTCTGCTTTGTTTTTTTGCCTGAACTCTGGCCACCAAGGCTCCGGTGATATCTTCCGGCCAAAGGAAAATTATTTTCCTTGCTTTTCTTTGTTCTTCTCTAACAAGCTGCCAGTTCTTTTGTGCAGACAACGTGGGCAGTGGGGCTACAGGCCTTGTGCCAGTCATGCATGCTTAGCAAGCAAAAGGTAAACAGCACGCATCTTCTAAGCTGAGGGGTTCGAAAGGCGAACTACAGCATGCAGCGTTCTGAGAATCCTAGAATAACAGTCTATTCACCACAGCATATTATAGACTAGGGTATACATATTTAAAAACAATTGAAACCCGCACCTTTCCTTTCAACATTAAGGGGAGGCAAGAGACACGATGTCTTCCTTGGTCTCACTCAGGATTGAACCCACACTTGTTTTACCACAAAGCCCCCCCGCAGCCCTTTTTGGTTTTTTATTTTGGGGCAGGGTCTCTAAGTTGCTGAGATGCCCTCAAACTTGCAATCCTCCTGGCTCAGCCCTCTGAGTTGCTGGGATTACAGGTGTGCACCACGGTGCCCGGCAAGAGAGGGGATCACTGATAAATTGTGCGTGTGCAGTTATTTCTTCATTCATGAGAAAAGGCTCCTGATACCTTTCCCGCTTCTGCCTTCTGGGTAGACTGGATTCCGTAATTCCTACAGCACACCATAACTGCTAGAAGCATACTATTGTTCCAAGGTAATATACGCTCATGAAAGAAATTATCAATAGAAGCAAACTCCATCCTAACAGGGTTTTTGTTCTTTAATTGATGTGTGCATGCATATCTGAGAAAGCGTTTTTTGGTTTTGTTTTTTTAAACCTTCAGAGACTGGTCTCAAACACTGTACCCTGATTTACCCATTCATTTGCAGTACAGTGACTTGCAAGAGAAGCACAATACTCTCCATCAAGACAACAAAGATCTCCTCGCTCGCAGCAGCAAATCATACTCTCAGAAATGAGGTGGTTGAACAAAATAGACGGCAACGTAGAGCTCCCTCCTTAGGTTTTAGTTCTAAGACATCTAGACACTGTTGCAAAACAGAAGGATTTCTTGTATTTAAACAGTTAATTTTCATGTAGGGTTAAAGCCAAGGAAATTTCGTTATCATTTTTTGTAATAAAACTGTAATATAAAATAATCTTCTGAATCCTTAACAATCTAAATTTCTCCTTCTCCAGGTTGTATCATCATCTGCATCCACTGTTTCACTAAAAATTCTAATGTAACAGATTTTAAAGATATAAATAAATATCATTTATGGTATATTTAATTTACATGAAAATTGGTGCTTTAGTATCAAGATAGATATCCTCAAAGTGGTAATTTAGTCATGAAGTCATAGAAAGAACATAGTCTTTGTGCTAAAGATTTGCTTCTTTACGTGTTTTTAGGCCTTAGCAGATCAAGTGACCTTCACCTCCAATTTAAGAAAAAGAAATATGGAAGTTGAATCTTTCCAAGGAAAATGCCAATCCCACCAACATTCCACATCTGAGCACGCTGACTGAGTGCTTTCTCATTCCTGGGTCACTTGAGTTCATTACTTCACCTTCCTGGGCAGCATTAGAGGCAGGAAAACCACGATGTCACTCTTATCCCTTGCTGTCAGCTGGGCAAGTTTACTCAATGCTGTTTCTGATACTGAGAAAACTCCGGCTGGCTTTTTCTGCCTCCTGCTCTCTTGTCACCACCACCCTTCTTGAAGAAGCTGCCCACACTTGACCATCGTCACCATCGCTCCCTCCTCTGCTGAAGCTTGTTTCTCACTGGGATTTCAATGCCTGGCCGCCACAGTAAACTGAAGGGGTCAGCAGAGCCTCCAGGGTCGGCATCTTCACTCGGGGCTGACGGCACAAGCAAGCACCACTTCTCACCGAGAGCTCCCCTTCCCCACCAGGAAAAGGAGTGGCGCAGGTGAGAACCGCTTGGGTCTGTTCCTTGACTGAACGTGCAGCAGCTAAGTGCAGCCAGGCTGCACATCTAATTCTCTTTGGAATTCAACGTTAATCGACACCTTCACTCCTCTGTTACCTGCTCAAACCCTTCCAACAAGATTTAAAACTAATGCCTTTAAGCTAATTTCACCATCACCAAATCCCAAATTCTCTATTTCCGTAAACAAAAATCCCTCCACGTAGGCATTCTACCTTCACCAAAGACAGGGTCTATCCACACTGGAACTTTAGGGTGGTTGGTTGTCACTAACAAACTACCCTTCAGCTCGTCCCAAAAGTATTTCCTTAATAATTAAATTCCTCATTACTCAAGAGCTTTGGCCTGAAATGCAAATCTTTGAGCCTTCCTTCTGTCTTACATCTCATTTTCATTAAAGTTTGCTTAACTTCTTTTAAATAACTGCTACATTCCTTTTTAAAATTTCATCATTCTAAAAACCTACTATGTTATCCTCTCAACCCTACAGTTCATTCTCCAAACATCCAGTGTTCCTTTATATTGTCCAATATGGCAGCCGCTAACTATAGGTGACTATTTAAATTAAAATTAAACGAAATTTTAAAATGTAGTTCCTCAGAAGTAGCTGCATTTCAAGTGCTCAATAGTCACATGTGGGTAGAGCCACAGCAGTGACCAGCACAAATATGGATATATTTTTACCTCCTAGAAAGTTCTACTGGAAGGCTCTGCATTCTTAGACAAAACCTCTTAGCACAACATTTGTACCTTGAGTTTTCTTCTGTTCAGGAACATGGCTGGTTTTCTAACACTTAACTAAACTACTACAGTCTTTATTCCGGGATCCAGACCCTCAGGCTTGGCTCCATCAGAGCCCAGCACACGGATGCTTTGCCAGCTGTTTCACTGAGCCCGTAGACCATATGCTTCCATCAGCACATCAGTTCATTCATTCTGTAAATAAAACTGTGTGTAAGACACTCCTGGGTTCAAGGGATACGGCAGAGAATGAAACAGATGAGAACTTTTAATACTTCTCTCTCCTACCAGCAGCTCTTCCTCCATCCAGCCTTCAAAGCCCACCTCCTTTAACTCCCCTAGCTTTTCTCCCCCTCTCTGAGCTGCCAGAGGACTTGTATATAACCCACATTTGTACGAAGGACTCAGTCCTCCCACCTTCAGAACCTAAGCTACTGGAAGAAGCTAATAAAAAAATACCAAGGGTCTGTGTAGCTGGAGAAGCAGCAGCAAGGGAGATAACAATAGGCCGCCGGGGAGTCAAGGGAGAGACTGTAGGGCCTTCAGGACAACACCGCGGGGGGTTCACTCTCAGGCATGGTGTCATCTGGCTGAAGGTTTACGTTTATCACCCTGGCTCCGATGTTCAGGATAAATCATACTGGGGCAAGAATGCTTGCTGGCAGACTAGCAAAATTAATTAATGCAATAATAAAGTAAAAGAGGACGGCAGCAGAGGTGAGGTCCCAGCAGCGGAGGTGTAAGAAACAGCCGCATCTTCAAGAAGTTTAAGCAGTGATGACAAGAGGATTCTTTTTTTTTTTTTTAAAGTAGGCATTATTATTTTTATTAGTTCTTGGAAACATAGCAACTGTGTAATTCTTAGATACTTCCGAATATACGTATCTTCGTTTAAGGATTCTGAGCTAAAATACAAACATTAACTTTGTACTTTACTCTTCTTGACGAGAGGATTCTTTTATGTATTGAGGATAAGAGGTATGGTGACTCAAAAAATTTTGGTCCTGAAGAACGGAGGTACAACTGAGATGATGAAAACCAAGGGAAGCAGCGGGGAGAGGGCGCTAGAAGCTTGACTTTGGGAATCCTAAGTTCCCGACATCTGCCAGACACCCGACAGGAGATGATAAATAGGCAAACGAAGCACAGTCCAGAGGTCAAGGGAAATGCGTCTGAGAACTGGCAGCTTACATGTGGCATTTGAGACCGGGGAAGGCTACGAACAAAGCAGTGAGCAGGACTGAGCCTCGGTGGCGTCGGCAGCTAGTTTTGGCCACTCTTGCTTTGGTAACCTGTTTCACACACTGCGCTCAAACATCACCTTACAGTTGAGTTCCAAATGCCACTCCAAGCACATTCATATCCGTTGTTTCATTTGCTTCTACGGACCGGGGACAGTAAGGGCAAGTCTCACTACGCCATTTAAGACTGAAGGGCTGAGGCAAAGAGAAGTTAAAAAATCAGACAGAAGAACACTGGACTTCTACTTTGGGTCCTTTCATCAAACCAAAAAGATGAATTCAGAAATGCAGACCCCTATTATTCAAGAATCAACTTGCTAATTTATTACCATTTCTGATATTCAGAACAGTTTAACATCTGTGAAAGAAAACGATATTAGCAGAGGCTATGCTATTTGCACTGCAGAAAGTTTCAACAAATATCTATTTGGCGCCTGCAATGTGTCAAATATGATATCACTACGGCAAAATAAAAGCTGGGTTAGAAGTAGCATGGGGTGGGGATGGTGGTCTCATGGCAAGAAGTTAACTTTGTGATGATTGTACTCAAATTCACTTAGAAACAATTTTTCTTAGCACTTGCTTGGTAACACATGCTGTTCTATGTTCCTGGATACAGAAGTGATTAAAATAGACAAAATTCCTTATCATAAAGTTTACACTATGGGAGGGGAGTGCAGACAAAAACCAAAAAATAAAAATAAAATATGTCAGAGAATGACAAATACACTGGAGGGGTAAAAGGAAAGAAACTGGAATGGGAGATAAGGGGACTTGGCAGAAAGAGTGCAGGGAGTGCTTCGTTTTTCAAAGAGAACAGTCAGTCAGAGCCTCCTGACATCTGAAGCGGAGTAATCCATGCGAACACCTGCAGCAAAGCTTTCCAGGTAGAGGACAAGTGCAAAGAACACGAGGCAGATGTGGCACATTTTAATCACAGCAAGGAAACGGGCGTAGCTACAGCGGTAGGAGGGAAGAACAGGAAGCAAAGTAAATGTGCACCTGACTTTCTATTCCCTATTAGCATATTCTAAATTCTTTCCAACTTAAGAGTATACACAGAGAAGGCTGCAGCTGTGGCTTGGCGCTTACGGCGCTTGCCTGGCATGCGCAAGTACACAGGTTCAAACCCCAGCACCACATACACAACCAAGTGTCAGAGCAACGAAAGCCATGGGAAAAATTCAATAAAAATTGATTCTCTCTCTTTCACTGTCCTTATCTCTCTCTCTTTTTTTTAAAGTGTACACAGAGGGCTGGAGCGGTGGCTCAGCAGTTTTGGTGCTAGCCCGGCATGCATGAGGACACGGGTTCAAACCCCAGCACCACATACATACACAAACAAGTGTTGGAGCAACGAAAGCCACATGAAAAACTAAATAAAATTTATTCTCTCATTCTCTCTTGCTCTTTAAAAAAAATTGTACACAGAACACAGAATTAATACCACATGTTTTAAATTTTCTAAGTCCCAATGGTTGGGTATTAACTAACTATAGCGATCAACAACAAGATCTCATAAGAATCACACACAACAGCCATTCACCACTAGACACTGAATACACCGGGTCAGATTTCCAGGTGTTCCAACAAGAATTTTTTAACTGAGACTTTCCTTTTTATCTAGTTTCCTAAGGTTTTGTTTTGTTTTTTCTTAAAGAGAAAAAGCGGGGAAGGAGAGAGAGAAAGAGAATCAATTTTATTTATTTTCCATCTGCCCTTTGTTTCTCCGACACTTAGTTGTATATGTGGTGCTGGGGTTCCAGACCCAATCCTTGAGCATGCCAGGAAGTGCTCCAACTGCTGAGCCACTGCTCCAGCCCATAGTGTCCTAAGTTTCAACACTCACAACACAACACACTAAACTGAGAAGGGGCAGTTATAGCTGGGCGTTGTTTCTGCCATGTTGATGCGTGATCTTCAACAATTAGAAAACCGCACAAGAGTATCAGACAACACCTTAGGGCACCCCAGTAAAGTCCTACACACTAATGGGTAATATGAGGCCACCGATTTAATTTATCTGTAACAACTCCATTCCGTCCACAGAAGACATTCAGGTTGAAAACCTATTACTTTAAATAGCCCACAGAAAATAGAAACTAACTCTTAGAAGATTAGGTTTGGAAAGGATATTCATCAGACTGTCTTACAAAGAACCATTTTGATACATGATCTACACTCTTCAGATATTAAACATGGCATGCCTCTCCCTCGCACAAAACCCCGTCTGATGACCTTGTGCCCTTCCTGGAATATTTTCCACTTGCCCTTCCTCTGTATCAGCGATTTGCAAAGCAAGGGATTCCTCCAGGATCACACGTCAGAATCACGAGGGGCTTTCCAAAGTGCCTTCCAAAGGACAATGACTTTGAGTCTAGGCTACATTCTTGGGTATGAGGGGGTCACAGGAAAGGGGAAAGTCAAGAAGCACTGGTGCGACTCCTCTAGTTCAGCCCCATTTCCTCTACAGGGCTTTTCAAGTTCCCCTCAGGTTCAAAGGAGCCTCTTCCAAATGCATGTCATTTACTATTAACTGCACAAAAATAAGAAGCCTGCTTTGAACTCTCTACCTCTGTACTGTTAAGCATGATGAACTTCTCCTAAGACACAGAGCAGCCAGCTCTAAGGCGCTAAAGTTCCAATATGTTATGATATGAAGAACATTGTGTTATGAGGTAAATCTCCACTTCAAAGGAACTTCATATTGCAACTCAGCAGGCTGAGGCAGGAGGATTACAAGTTCAAGGCCAGCCTCAGCAACTTAGTGAGACCCCGAATTAAAATAAATAAAATGGGCTGAGGATGTAGCTCAGTGGTGAAGCATTCCTGGGTTCACTCCCTAGCATTTAAAAAAACAAACTTAAAATTTTCTCCTGAGAGGATGCAATAGAAGAAATGCGTCTAGTAAGCACATGACTGAGTTTGCTAATCTCAAATATGAATTATTCAGAAACTAAACACAGCCCATCCAATAAATCACAAACTTATTTATTATTTACTTTCACCAAGAACTACTCCATAAGATTAAATTCCTCCTGACAGAAAGCTGCATGGTTTTCTTGGGTGTTTGCTACCGCAAGTCATTTGTGCACGTGTGTTGGGGGGGCTGGGACATATTACATGGCTAGTGCACAAAAATGCATCACAAAATTTTGGGGGCTTGAGAAGTGGCTCAGCAGTTCCGGCACTTGCCTGGCACGTGCAAGGGTGCGAGTTCAAACCCCAGCACCACGTACACAACTAAGTGCTGGAGCAACAAAGTCATAAGAAAAACTAAATTAAAAAATTGATACTTTCTCTCTCACTATCCCTCTCTCTTTAAAAAAAAAAATTACATCACTAAGGGATCCTAGATAACGCTTTTCAGGTAAGAAGAAAACTTCACAGGCCAAATGACTTGTCCCAAGTCACACAGCCAGCCACAGTTTACTTAATTTCAGTGATAAAACCTTTCAAAAAAATTTTTTTTTCTTTTAATGAGGAGTTGTGCTGTTGCATATGTAGCAACAATATGATATGCACCTGATCCTAATCCAGAATCACCCTAACTTGCCCACACCCCAGTCGCGACTCTTCCATATTTCCTCCCTATAACAGATGCGTCTGTATATATGTGCGTATGTATACATAAGATTGTACATCTCCAGAATTAAACGATTGCATATGTATTATCTGGCTTCTCAGGGGGTAAAGAGTAAGCTGCATTGTTGATTCCCCCTAGATCCCTATCATCCCTCCATCCTGCTTCTTTCTTCCCACCTCCCCCTCTTACCTATCTATGGTTCCCCTAGATTATGTGTTGCTTCAGCTTTGGTGAGTCTAGTTCATGAACTGACTGCCTTCCACTCAAGCCTGGGTTTTGCTCCAGCCTCTACAAATGAGGGAAAACATCTGATCCTC
Organism: Aplodontia rufa; assembly: GCA_004027875.1. NCBI lineage: Eukaryota > Metazoa > Chordata > Mammalia > Rodentia > Aplodontiidae > Aplodontia > Aplodontia rufa. The sequence goes on from PVKS010001307.1 coordinate 133,982, forward strand.
GAGTCTCTGGGTTTGGCTGACTTTGCTCAGCATGATTTCTTCCACTGCCATCCATTTACCTTCAAAGGCTGTAATATCGTTGTTTCTAATAGCTGAGTCCACTGCACAGAATATATATACCACAGCTTTCGGACCCATTGGTAAATTTTATTACTGGTGAAAAGGGAAGCTATAGGATGCTTTTTATTCTATGTGCTACTCTGTGGATTTCAGACACAGCTGGCTTTAAGATGGAACCTTCTCAAATGCTACATTTCCAATAAAGGCAAAGTGATCTGCTTCTCACAAAGCAAATGATGGAAAAAACAAACTGAAAGACTTCCTGTGCAACCACAAGGCAAGTTCCATTTGTATCATCTCCTTCTTCTTCCACAAGGTTTACAGGATTATGTCAGAATTCCTTGTATACATCACATATTAAGTCCTAATTAAGTGCAGGGTGTCCAAGAGAGCAAATTCTTCTTGTCATGGTCTCATGTAAGCAAAATGATTAAGGAAAAAAATCAGAATATTTCATACTATTAAGTATTACACGCAGCTTTGGTATACAGTTGCAATACGTAAAACGTGTTCCTGCCTTTATCTACAACTCAAAAAAATGAGCTTTCAGAATAGTACAGTTGCTGGGTGTGGTGGACACTTGTAATCCCAGCAGCTTGGAGCCTGAGGCCGAAGGATCCTGAATTCAAAGCCAGCCTCAGCAATTTAGTGGGACCCTAAGCAACTTAGTGAGACCCTGTCTTAAAGTAAAAATAAAAAAAGGGATGGGGATGTGGTTAAGCATCCCTGGCTTCAATCCCTGGCACCCAAAACCCAAAAAATAAAAATAAAAAACAACCCCCTCAAAACAAATAAACAATACAAATGATTTACCCAAATGAAATTCATTTAAACAGTTTGTTAAAAGAGTCAGTGATTCTATACTACAAATTTATGTGTCACACACAAAGGTTATCTTTAATCTGTGATTAACATGGATAGTTGTGAGAAAGTTCTAAGTCCAGAAGAATATCATCTTCCACATTAACCTTTATAAGTAAACTACTGGCAGTGGTTTTACTTAAGCATTACAAGTCTTGGGGCTGGAGCAATGGCTCAGAGGTTAGAGCACTTGCCTGGTATGTGCCAGACCTGGGTCTGAACCTCAGCACCACACATACAACTAAGCGTGGGAAAATTAAAACCCACGTGAAAAATAAATGAAATTGATTCTTTCTCTTTAAAAAAAAAAAAAAAGAAAGAAAGAAAAAGGAATTACAAGTCTGAAATTTACTTCTTCTGCAAGGCACCCTTGCACCCAAGTCTTACCTACCCAAAGACAGTTTCATGCACACCAGGAAAAAATAAAAATAAAAAGGAATGAAAGAGCATACATGTGTGTGTTCTCCAGCAGTTTTGAAGAACAGTCACGTCTTTTTAAAAATAACAGTAGAAAGACAGAATAAAAATGCCATCACCTTAAATTCTCAAATTAATATAGTCCTTACCGTTTTCAAAACACTTCGAAGCATACTGATTTTCAAAACTAACATTTGGTAAACATTCCAACTTCAAAGAATAATCTATCCAAAATAATACTCACATCAATCCAACTAGCTGTGTACTGACAAAAAATGAACGAAACCAAAAAGGGCATACTTCAAGGAGATTCAACTAGCCATCTCTCGGGGAGCACGCTCTACGTGGCTAGCAACCTGCAATCATTACTCTTTACAAATTTTAAACCAGCATCACTACCACAAAAGCATTTCAGAGTGATAACACATTTCTAAATTAGCTCCTCTATGTTGGTATATTACTTCCCAATGCATTTGATAGGAAGGCCATTCTCCACTCCCGCTGCAAGTAGAGCACAGGGAGTTGATTTCATAGCAGTTTTACTTCAGGTGATGGAAGAAAGTTATCAGTCTTCCTATTTTGGTTTTGTAACATATCGTAACGATCCCATCCTACTGGTGACACATGACTGTTCAAGGAAGCAGACTGACAGGCAACTAGTAGGCAATCAGAAAATAGTTTAAAGTTCTCAAAAGACAATTAACAAGGAGGTCTAACATTTAACTGCTATAAAATAAAAATGCAAAACATTACAATTCCAATGTGAAGCTCGTCAACATACAGAGTGACTGAAGGGAAAATTGATGAGAGCGAGCCCAGGAAGCAGCGGGGGCGTTTTCCCATCATGTGAAAGCGGGCGTGCAGTCCCAGCTCCCCACCTCTATTGCACTTTGCTGGCTTGGCTTGCTCTTGCGCGTTTTGCAGTTCATGGCATTGCACCGGGCGCTCTACCACTAGCTGCATCCTCAGCCCCTCATCTTTGTGCAGTGGTCTCCGCAGGCTGAGGGCTGGTCCGGGGTTCGAGGTCCTCCCATGCAGCTGCGGTTAGGAGTTACACCATTTCACTGCATCCGCGCAGGCTCTGCCATCCAAGGGGCCCCACGCTTTTTTTTTTTTTTTAAAGAGAGAAACAACTTTATTTAGTTTTTCACATGGCCTTAGTTGCTCCAACACTTAGTTGTGTATGTGGGGCTGGGGTTTGAACCCGGGTCCTCATGCTTGCCAGGCAAGCGCCGAAACCGCTGAGCCACTGCTCCAGCCCCCCCACGCTTTTTTTTTAAGTTGTGGTAAAATATACTTCATATATAATTTACCTTTTAGTCATCAAAATACTGTTAAACACCCCCAACTGACCCAGTTCAAACAGAAACAAGAACCCCCAAAACAAACAATAGAAAAAAGAGATCCCTATTTCCTTTCTAAGTGGTAAAGACATTCACAGAAAGACTGTCAGTCACACGTAGCACCACAGGCCATAAAGCCAAAAGAAATCAGGTGGAAGTTCTAAAGAAACAACTTCTGAAAAATTAAGAATTTTATTAAAAACACAATTATCACCATTTCTTTAATTCTGTAGTTTCTTTTGCTGATATCAAACTAATACCAAATAACAGTACACTGAGCAATGTGGAAAGGGCATAAGCTTCACAAGTCTGGATTAGAGAATTTCAACACATCACCAGAACAGGAAAAGATCTCAGAAGGCGTATTTTTCAGTCATTAATCTCTTTACAGCCAATGCACGAAAACACTGGTATGATTTTTATTTTCTATGTTTTCACCAAGTGAAAAATTTAAATATAGCAAAAGAAAACTGCCAGATGCAATGGGAAAGAAATGCTGAACGACCGGAAAAGAATCACGCCATTACCAACGCAGCGATGTTCCAACGAGCGCGGGGCTGAAAGCGGGTTCCGCCAGGCTCTGCTGGCCTGAAGAACGCAAGCTCACGTGGCGGTGCCAAAACAAACGTGAAACCCAAAGGAAGCTAAATATTCAGATCCGTATGCGGAAAGTGGAGCTCAGAGTTATCTCAGAATAAATGTACAGCATTTGTGTATCATGTTAGAAAGCAAAGAAAACAGATATTCACACTTGCTTATGCATTACAGTAGAAGAATCAACAAAAAAAGTCACCTGCAGAGGCAGGGGTGTGAAATGCACGAAAAGGAATGGTTAGAAGCAAGATTTCAGAGTTATTTAATTTTGGGGGGGACATACCCAGGGTACTCAGCTGCATTCCCAGTCCTTTCTATTTATTTTTTAAGAGAGCGAGAGAAGCAGAAAGTTAACTTCTATTTATTTTTCCATCTGGCCTTTGCTTCTCCGACACTTAGTTGTGCATGTGGTGCTGGGGTTTGAACCTGGGTCCTTGTGCACGCCAGGCAAGCGCTCTATTGCTGAGCCACTGCTCCAGCCCCAAGTCAGACAGGGTCTTGCTAAGTTGCTGAAGCTGCCTTGAACATGTGATCTGATTTCTGTCTTCTGAGCTGCTGGGACTACAGGCGTGTGCCACCATGCCCAGTTTAATTCTTCCTTTTTGAACTATTGGAAATAAGTGCCATTCAAAAGTAAAGTAAAAGAGAACATTACTGAAATCATTAATCCTAAAAATTCTTTTGCAAAGCCTGTTATCATTAACTTTAAAAAAACAAAACAAAACCTGAAGTTCCTGGAAGAGGGGATAACTGTTTTCCTTATCCATAAAAGATCTGAGAAATTCTTCTTTCGTCAGAAAGCTGCAGCCACAGACTTTCTCAACGTCTAACCGTGGCGTTTCATCTTTAATATTATTACAGAAACTCCAGAGAAAATCTTTCTCCTTCCTAAGAAGTTTCTATTTTTAAAGGCAGCACCGTTTCAAGTTTCATATAAATACATGCAGTTAACCTTCAACTAACATTTAATTACTTCACATTTACTACAGCTTTAATATGGCTTTATTAAATTAAGTCAAATCGATACTTCCCTGGCCAATGAAAACATGATTTATGGGAAACACTTTATTAAGTTTGGTAAGTTCAAACCCTACTGCGTGCCGACTCCAGCTCCGTGGGACAGGGCTGCTCTAGGATACTACCCACGTTATTTAGTATGCTGCTGTCTGTAAGCTTGGGGAAACATGCAGAGAAGCGTCAGAGAGCTCGGGAACTGAAGATGGTCCGAAGCAGACCTGTCTGAACCTCACTCCTGTTGATCTTGGCAAATGACTTCACTTCTCTGAAACTCGGTTTCTTTAATAGCAAAATGAGGTTGGTGCACCTAACTCAGTGTTGCTAGGAGGACTAAATAAAACGGCCACACTGGCAGGCTCTAAACTATTTTGGCTGGCGCGCACAGGAGATGTAAGAGCAGGAAGAAAGTTTCCTTGGTCAATATTTCTGAAGTAACCAAAGAAAATGGACCAGAGAAGAAGATAATCTAAACTGCAGAACTATTTTGTGAGTCAGGTGCTAGGATTGTGAGAAAAGGTGGAGCTCTTTGTTAATTTGTTTACTTCACGTGTGTGGTAATTTACTTCCTCTTAGATCAGATGCTAATGACCATGAGCTTACAGCGATTATTTCAATATTCTAGGGGAATGTCCAGAGTAAGTAAGGATGACTAGCAAACTTAAGATAAAAAACAGCTACACCACATACCGGGTTTAAAGTCACTGCAGACATACAAATATTTTCTTTCAAAAAATTTCCAACAGAATTTAAAGAGGATTCCATCAATAGTTCTTTTTTTTTTTTTAAATAGGAAATTCATGTTAAAACTCTGGGATTGGGCTGGGCATGTGGCTCGGTGGCAGGACGCTTGCCTAGCATGTGCAAGATCCTGGTTTGATCCTCAGCACTACAAAAAGGTGTGAGATCATCTTAAGAAAATCCTATTCTTGTGGAAGATTATTTCTTATCAGCAAAAAATACTTGTTACTGAAGTGGGGACCATTTGAAATTGTCACCGTGCAACTGTTCCATCTGTGAAAAACCAGTTTCACTTTGTGTTCAACGTGTGCCACAAACACCGTGTATTGGGGTGCGACTGCTCCTCTGCGCTCAAGCAAACTAAGGATTTAGCTCAAAAGACAGAAGTGGTCCTGTTTTGCTTTTTTAAATCTCAGCAAATGGAGCAACAAGTCACTAACACAGTTATTCCTTTTCTTCTTCGTATTTAGGTGCCTCACAGGTTCAATCAGTTCAAGTAGTCTTCTGCTCCCCACTGAACACACGCTGCGTCAAGGACACTTGACAGAAAACAAACTTCCTTAAGTTTCCTCCCACCCTTCTATTACAGGACCCACAAACTTGTTAAAATACGGGCAGTGTCAGAGCAAGGAACTACATGAGTTATTTTCTTGGGTGTTTTGTATAAAGCACCTTCTATTTCTTTGTATTATACAGAGTATGTGCTCCTGTTCTCCACACAATCGTCCTTTTTGTAAATCGCTGTCATATATATGATCATAAATAAGAAGAGAGCAGTTCAAAGAGTAATTGGGAGAGTACTGTTGGCAAACACCTAGAATACAGTTACTTTCTACTGAAAAACACCTAGCTCTCAACTATCAAACGTTCTTGTGCAGGGATGTCCTTGCCCCCAAGAAGCTTCTGCTTTTCACGTGTACTGCACGTTTGAGAGTACCTGCACGAGAGAACACTGAAGCAGCAACAAAAAGGATCCCCTGCTTCATTCAGAAGAAATCTGGGAGCTTCCTAGCCCCCTCCCCTCCACACACCTGGTGTGGCTGGGAAGGGAAATAGATTTCAATACTCCCTAGAAGTCGCTGTGGGGCTTCGCAGTCAGGAAAGTTCAGGAGATGGTGACAAGCACTTTGCTCCTCTCTGCTTCAGTGCACATGATCCACCCTGGGGTCACCTGTGAGGAGCTAGGGTTTGCCCTTAAGATCCAATACATTTCAGGACTTAATTCAGACCAAGAGTCAAGGAAGTCAAGAATGACGACTGACGTACTACTTAAGCTTCTGTGTGCAGGCAATGACCTGTGACACAATTTAGCCACAACTGCTACATCTTACAAACAGCTTTTAAAGAACACAATGGGTTCTGAAATGAAGCTCAGCTCTTCCCACATAGGTCCCTACTGGAGATAAGGCAAGGGCTCAATGCTGGATCAAAGAGGATGGCAGCCCCAGAGCATATTCATAAAATCACCGTCCCCTCCTTCAGCCAGAACGTGTCCTGTGCATTGTTTTATTTGAAGTATGATTTTTATCGGATTAGAAGAGCTTTTCCTCCAAAGCTACACATATGAAACCTGCTTTTCATTTAGAACTCTACAAACCGCCTGGTGAGCCTGCCGGTAATTGCTTTTACACACTTCTTCATTAAGTATGCGACTCTCCACAGAGCCCTCATTTTAACATCTTCCTTCGGGTCTTGCTCACTGAACTATTTTCTCACTGTTCCCCTGGTTTTTAAGTGAAATTCGTATGACAGCCCCGAATCTGCAGAGCTGAAGGTTTTCTCCTCTTGGTCCATAAGCTGCTAGATTTATTGTTAATCAAATACACACTTTGACCTACAATTCTTTCTTTCTCCCCCATACTCTTCTGGAAATTCTAGCGGGGAGCAGACTACAACTTCGTACAAATCCACGAAGGGCAGCTGCTGTTTCAGGGCACACAATCCCCGGTTGCCAGTGCAGTCCGCCTTCCAGCTTTGTCTGTCAGATGAAAAGAACAAAAGGCAGCGCTTCCTCGGCCCCTCCCCAGCAGGGAGGAAGGCAGGCTCGGCGGACCGCACGGGGAAAAGCCTCAGCCAGGACGGCGCGCCCTGCGGACCCGCAAACTGCGACCCACCTTGGAGAGCTGCCTCCTGAGGCTGAAGCGCTGGACCATGGTCACCCGGGATTCGGACACAGCAACCCACGCAGGAAGGGCTTTTTAAACCACGGCGCCTGGGGCAAGTCGCCGGCAGGACATCTCGAAGGCTGTCACCCAAGTCCGGAGCTTGTCCCTAGGAGTCCTGGCAAACTTGGGCGCACTTCATTGTTCTGCCGCAGGCAGGGCACAGCCTCCGTGGGAAGGGCTCGGGCGGGGCGGGATCCCGGAGCCCCGCTGCCAAGCTCTCCAGCACTTCCTGTGAGTCAGCCGCCAGGGGTCCAGGCACAAGGACCACCCCTTCCCTTCCCACCAGAGCTGCGCGGAGGACGGTGCCACCTGAGCCCGGCTGGGGGCGGGGGCCTTGACGATCTGCTCGTGGGCGTGGAGGGCAGCGGCCTCCCTCGCTCACCTGGTGGAGACAGGTGGGAGAGCAGGGCAGGGGCGGCTTTGTCGAGCTGCCGGCCCAGGCCTTCCTCCTGCTCACGGGGAGGGTCAGCGGACGCCACCTCCTCCGGCGCCCAGGTTACGAATGCTGAGGTGGCCGCCTGCAGTGCGTGCTGCTTCCTTAGGACAAAGTCATTAAAAAAATACAAACAGCTCAGAGTGAGTCAGAGCAGGTGTAGGAGGAGGGAAACAGCAGTCAGGGCAGCTGCAAAGCCGGACCCCTTCTGAGCCTGCTGCTCAGCACTCTCGGGATCAAGGCGCCTTCTACCGAAGTCCCCCTGCTGCTGCTCTCCAAATTCTGAACGATCCGGCAAGATTCAGACAAGACCTGCCGGCACGCTCCACCTGCCCCAGGGCCTCCGCGAGAGCGGGGACTCCTCGCTGTGCCCGCGCTGGGAAGTTCCCATCTGCTGTTCCACGGTGTCTTAACGCGACCCCACAAGGTGGTACGGCGCCCTAACTCTCCCAGGAAGTACGGCAGGAATCCGCTAGAGAGCACTGCTCCTCTTCTTCAGGAAGAAGAAATGGAAAATGCATGTGCGAACTGAAGACAGGCGGCGGGCAGGGAGCGCTCGGTGCGCTTCCACGCACAGGTGGGCAGCGCGGGCATCTAGAAGTTCACTTAACGCACTGCGCACGCCTTAGGAAGAGCTGGAAAGATGCACACATTCCAAGGCTCGGGAAAGTGTGCATGCCAAACTCAGACGCCTTAGACAGGGCCACTGTGTGTAACACAAGTCTTGCTTTCTGTACACTTCCAAAGCTGGAAAAAGCCTTACAGCAACCACAACTAGAAGTAAAGTTTCCTTCACACCTCAGCTCCACAGCGCAATTTCCTCCTACTAACCTCACAGAAACCTGATTCTGAGGGGAAGCAGGCACAGTTCTTGGTTTGGTTCTGTTTTCAATGATAGGAACACCAGTGCCTCCACTGCTGTCCTACAGAGAGGGGCACTGAGTACTCTGAAACCTCCCGGGAAGTCGGGCAGGAGTAACAGACGCTGATGTGGACACAATGAAATTCCGTACAAAAGACGCTACCTTAGAGACCAGGTGCTCCGAAGTCACTATCCCTGCTGACAGAATCTTTTAGAAAAACAAGAGAAAAGGAAGCAGAAAAAAAATCGACCCAGGTACACTCGATATCAATCACGAACTGAAAAGTGTACAAATCCTTTAAAATTCCACATACATGGAAAGGGGCTTATGGGTTAAAAAGAGTAGCGTCCATTCTAGTGAGAACTCAACTCTTTTTGCCTCTTAAAATAAATGTCTCATTGCCTGGATGAGACGTTTTAATCCTGTTAAAACTCATTTGAATGCATGATTACAATTCACTCCTTGATTTAAAAAATAAAAAACAAAACAGAAAAGATCTTCAATAAACTGTTAGAGGAAAAAATTACAATTTTAAATCTGGTCTGCTTTGAGGAGTATGTCAGCTTTTTGGATGAAAATAACAGACCAAGAACAAAGCTTAAAAAATAATAGCAAGGAACAGAAATATAACCCACAGAAAAGTCAAGAGCCCTTGAAATCATTTTCTATGCCAGATCCCAAATGATGTCATTTTTAGTAGCCTGTGACCAAATTCTACAATACTTCATATTTTGTGTGGGAACAGAAAAGAACCATCCATGAGTTTATTTTGTTTTATGATACCAGAGATTGAACCCAGGGTGCTTAACCACTGAGCCACACCCCCGGCGCTTTTTAATTTTTATTTAGAGACAGTGTCTCACTAAGTTGCTTAGTGCCTCTTTAAGTTGCTGAAGCTGGCCTCCAACTTGTGATCCTCCTACCTCAGCCTCCTGAGCCACTGGGATTATGTGCCACTGTGTCTAGCCATCCATGTTTTTTTGTTTGTTTTTTTAAAGAGAGGGAGGGAGGGAGAGAATGAATCAATTTTATTTAGTTTTTCATGTGGCTTTCATTGCTCTGAAGTTTCATTGTGTACATGGTACTGGGATTCAAACTTAGGTCCTCGCACATGTCAGGCAAGCACTGTAACCACTGAGCCACCTCTCCAGTTCCCATCCATGGGGTTTTTAATGTTTTTGGATCATACATTCTTTGTGAATTAGTTAAAAGCTCAGTCTTTGGAAAGACAAACATGAAATGCATGAATGGGCAGACACAGTATTTTAGATACAATTCCAAATGGTCCACAGACCCAATCTCCAGAACCTTACTCGAGTTGTGGTTAAAGAACAGGTGAACATCAATCAGTTATCTTGACTTCCACTTTTCCACCACAGCCAACAGTTCTTAGTAAAACAGAAACAGAGAAATGCTTGTCTTTGTTGTCTCTGCCTAAGATCCCAGCATAGTTCCCTGACTTGTCAAATAACCAACTTCCAAAGTGGCAAATGGTGTATATATATTTTTAGTTTGTCTGAAAAGTCCATTTTAGGTTTTTCTTATCATCATAGGAAGAAAATATTTTTACTTTTGAACTGGCACATATAACACCATATTAGAGATAACATTAATATTTTCTAGATTTTTTCTATATATGTATAAATGTATACTTTTTTAAAAACAAAACACGGATTATTCTGTTCTGATTCACTACTTCATCCAACAAAAAAAAATTTTAAAATAGGGACAGTGAGAGAGAGAAAAACAGAATCAATTTTATTTAGATTTTCATGTGGCTTTCGCTCCAACACTTTGTTGTGTACATGGTGCTGGGGGGTTTGAACCTGCTTCCTCGCACAGGCCAGGCAAGCGCCATAACCACTGAGCCCCAGAACATAAATGCTTTATATCTATATATGGATGGATACACTTGTAAAACATGTATATGTACATACATGGACATAAAACATGTGTGTATATGGACTCACATACAAACATACACATATATCATGAATACCTTGGATGAATACTTAGGAAATTCAAACAATCTAATTTAGCTGATTTCTATATTCAAAATACTTGTCCCTCCCATTACAATAACTCAATCCTCAAAATCCTATATAAATACACTTTAAAATATGCTAATATTAAAGTTTTAATATGTTTATTTAATATTAATTTTAATACTGTATTATCATATAATACAAACTACACTTACAGAGAAGGAAACCAAAGTTCAAAGAGGTTTTCAAGCTTGCCCCAAATCACAATTAGAGTTGGGACTAGTACTCAAAATGCCCAACTTTCACTACAATGCTTTTTCCATTACATCATACTTCCTGTTTTTAATAATTTTAATTGTACTAAAAAAGAACACTATTAAATCATGTGGTAAACTTTTTTTGTAAATTGAATAAGCATTCCATTTTTAAAGCTGGGACTTTTATACTTTCAGTCATGAGTGAGTTCACTACACTTTAAGATATGAGTAAGCTGGGCCTGGAGCTGTGGCTCGGTGGTTACGGTGCTTGCCTGGCATGTACAAGGATGCGGGTTCAAACCGCAGCACCACATAAAGAACAAAGTGTTGGAACAACGAAAGCCATGTGAAAAACTAAATAAAATTGATTCTCTCTCATTCTAAAAAAAAAAAAAAGAATTGTTTCCATACTCTGGGTTGTAATTAACATCAAATCTTTGGGATTATATTAGGATTAGTCAAGAAAATAATCGTTGCTGTTGTTGTTTTAAGAAAATTGTTTTAAAATAACACCGCAGGCAATAAGAATCATTGGTACGACGCAGGATTATCAACAATTTCGTCGAAGAACGCTCTCAGCAGTACCAGAATATATCAGCAGAGGGTGTCCAGAACTCATGGTTACTAAAGTTTCTTTAAAAATGTCTTTCCCATGATCCAAGGAATCAGTTAATTTCCTGGCACTGATATTTGCAAAAAAGAAGGTAAGTTTAAGTTCAAATTAACTGTCAACATCTGATAGAGGTTCTAGCTCAAAAATCAAATATGAGAATTTCCATATAAAAAAATTCAACCCTAAGACAGAAAACCAATATTCAAATGTCAAAGGCTTTCAAGATTTCAACTCTGCACTGTAGGATCATTTTTTTCTAAGAAAGCACCAGCTCTTTCAGAATACTATTGTTTAAAAAAAATCTGTATGAACTTTATGAAGATCATGAAACCACTGGCTCAAAAATATGAGAAGCAACACTTACTATCCTATTATCCTAAAAGAAATAAATTGCTAAGAATTTCTTCCTGAGGCCCCATAGACTATCCCACGTCATCACACTGTGACTTCCTGAGAAGCTACAGTGTCTATTATTTTTAAGGGGGAAGGAAAGGAAAGGGAGGGAAGGAGAGGTAGAGTAGAGATAAAGAAAGGAAGAAGGAGCGGAGGAAAGGAAGGGAAGCGAGGAAAAGGAGGAAAGGAAGGGAAGCGAGGAAAAGAGGCAGGGAGGGAGGGAAGAAGGGGAGGAGGAAGAAAGTACCTGAATGAATGCCTGGGTTCTTGAGAAGAAGCACAGAGCTCCTTAAGAGCTACAGCTCAGCTTCATTGCCTCTGCAGCCAGATCTGGGCAATGCATTCTGTTCTGGAGACCACAGTTTAAAAGAAAAAAAACTGGGACAGAGTTGACAGACCAATACAACTTAGTGTTCCCAACTGTGATGTGAAAGAACTTCCAAGCGCTCGCTGCAATAGCACACACTAAACTGGGAATGCAGAGACTATTAGCATGGCCCCTGCATGAAGACAAGATGAAATTTTTGTGAAGAATTCCA